>LS487454.1:309760-358329 GCA_900490705.1 Pristionchus arcanus
GGGGAGGAATGAGAGGCCATTACGCGAAATCGCAGTGGGATTTCGCGTAATGGAGGGAGAGAGGGGAGAGGACGACCCCTTGCGTCGAGGGGAGGGGGGAGGAATGAGAGGCCATTACGCGAAATCGCAGTTGGATTTCGCGTAATGGAGGAAGAGAGGAAGTAGTGCGATTTCGCGTAACGAGAGTTGACGTATCCTGAATTCAGATCTATCTGACGAGACGATACAGCGCACGACGAGACTCATGATTACAAGTAACAAGATAACAAGAAGAAAGATATTTTTTTCTGCGAAATAATGATAAATAAATTGGTGCATATTAGAACTGCGTTAAATTCACAATAAAATAGATTGTCATTTAAAAAATGAAGATTATTGTTCACAAATGAGGGATTTCTGCAAAATGAAAAAAAACTAAGGAACATGTCACGATGTTACGCGAAAATATCGCTTTCTGGGAAAATAAAAATAAAATAAAATTTGGTACATGAATCTTGTTCTTCATTCCAAGTTTAGCCAAAACTTGGATTTTGTCTCTGCAAAAATAGTTTCAACCTCCTTATATTATAGCTTCGCAGTTACTCACTATCCTTTTTGACCGGGAGCCATAATGCAATACCTCGTTGCACATTCGCAATTTTGATATCTAAAAATATAGATGTTTGTTTTAAGGTCATAGATTTATTTTTAAATGACATGAAAGTATTATAGATTAAAAAAATAAATAGTACTACAAAGAAGTATTTTATGTATTTATTTATGTATTTATGTATTTATAGTATTTTATGTATGTATTTATTTTATGTATTATGTATTTATGTATTTATATTATAATAAATCTTTAGCCTTACTCATCATCATGCAGCATTCCCAGAATATGGCCCAACTCATGTGCCATGACGAAGGATACATCTGGTTTGTCAATCAAATCTACAAATCCATTCGTATCACCAGTGTCCTGAAATTTAAACATAAAAATGAAATTCTTTATGTATATATATTTTTTAAATATAAATATCCGATCACTTTGTGAGGTCACGATTTCGCCTAAAAGCGAGTCGAGGAAGAGTATTTGTAATAAATAAATTCACCGTGACAAATGAAGTGGAGTCTCGCGTTATCTCCGCGGCGCACATTCTTCCGTGTATCGCCATGCCAAGTTCGCGAAATCCATGATGCTTGCCTCCGCTGACATAAACAATTGTGTGCCTACATAACACTAATAGTTACATCATCAGATTTGCATTGTCGTAGTGCAAATGCTTGAAGTTTGCCGTGATATATTTCTCGAATGACTTAATGAAATCGAGGGCATCTTTGTGAAGATCGATTTCAAGTGGTGATTTGATAATGCTCAGATGCACCAATCGAAATTCAATATTGAGCACGTCATAATACTGAAAATTTTAGGTTTCCAAAATCGCTAAGTGGGATTGAAAGTTCATTTCTCTTTTCCTATGTGCTTCTCTATTTCCAATCTCTAACCGGCCTGAGATATTGAGGTACTAACAATACCTAATCTGTATCGTGCGTTTGAAATGCTCAGCAAATGAGTTATGCTGTTTAGCGAGCTATTGATTGTCAGGTAGAGAGGAGGGTGGAAGGAAGGGGAGAGGAGGACACTTGATCTACCGCCTCCTCTCGGACTCTTCCCTTCTCCGCCCCCTCGAACGTTCGTCAAAGGTCCGATACGAATGGAATGGAAAATATAATCTAGCCACAGCCTTAATCTCACCGAATTCAACATATGCAGTGCTGAAACCATGCGATTCTTTGTGTCCGTTTCGTTCTTGCCGTATAACTCGAACTGCAAAAATTATGCTAGTATGAATTTTGCATTAACAGTGTAAAGATTTCTTTGAAAAATATTTGAAAAGCTAGTTTTAATTAATACTCCCCGATTTCTCACCAAAGTATAGTCTGCGAACATTGCAAACTCAATATATCGCCTCCTCGACATCACATGATAGTACTTTTGATAGTATTTAGGTAAGTATTGATTATTTGGGAAGTGAATATACGGCGAGGCCCTTCGCTTGCTTAGGTGTTTCTTCAGAAAATCTCAAATTATTTAATTAATTTGCGATTTTGTGACGATCTCACCACACGAATCATTCCCATTCGAAACGAGATTGAAGGTTCCATTATCTTGCTTTAATTTGAAACTATCAAAAGGAGTGTGCATAATCATTTCGATAAAATAGGGTCGACAAGCGGAGAGCCAAGCACGGAATCCGTCATTATTTGCGCCTTGGAAGTGGCAGAATGAACTCTGAAAAACGGTAAAATTAGAGAAAGGATGATATATCCTAACCTACCGGGTATTTAGTACGATTTTTCATCTCTTCAGGAGTGAAAACAGCGATCGAAGGGTGAAAATCAATGGAGAATTCGTGCTCATCATGACGGAAGAGAAGAGAATGATTGTGGGTGTGATTAGTCTGCAATATCGTACTTTTGTACCGTACTTTTCCTTTTCCACTCTCGCTTTATGAATGGTCGTTTGGATCTTAGAAACGGTTCAATGTAGGTTTAATTATTTAATTATTTAATTATGTTTAATTATTATGTTAAAACGCGAATAATTGATGACAAACTAACGATCGCTGTAAGTAGCGTGAAGAGCGAGAGGGGCGATAGGCTGATTCCGGCATACGAAATATCGATCGGACATGACATCGAACGATCTGAATCTTCGGATTGTTTCAACAATGTCATATTTGATACTCGTGCTAAATCTCTTTGAATTCAAAGCTATAACTTGCTCTATAAGCACAATAAATACCTGCGATCTAGTAGGCGAGGGGCGAGAAACGATTAACCAACCACTCCTCACCGTCGAGTGAGGGAGAAATGAGATGAGAATAAGGGTAATGAAGGAGAAGAATAAAGTGGGATTTTAATTATAAATAATTTGAATATTAAAATGTTAAATTAACCAAAAATGTTAAGGCAATGAGAAATATTATTTTGCTCTTTCGTTGTTGGCGACAGAACTCATACCAAAATAAAGCACATTGCACACATTTTTTGTTCTTCCCGTTACACGTGTTTTTGGTGCGTGTCTTTAATTTGAATTTAAAAAAAAACGGAGTTGACATTACATTTGTTCAAAATTGACTTGCAACTATTTATCAATTACAATTGATTCAACCTAATAACATTAAAATCGATAGTAAATTAGAGTCCGAAAGCCTCCTTGAAATCCTCGCGAAAACTGCTTGGGTCGATGGCGCCTTTGCTGTCGATCGTTAGCGAACCTGCGAATCGAATCATTATTTTCGTTTAACATTGAATCTGGCACGGTGAATATGGCTGTATCGCCAAATTAACCGACATTCGCTTCAGTCAGAGTAACGAAAGCGTGCCCAGAAGCCGCATTTTTTCATTCCGGCAATAAATACTATACTATTCATACCTCTAGTCCACGCGGTCGAAGGTACCGGACTCAGACTGATTGTGCAGTATTCACCATCGGTAGGCATGCTTTCCTGGAAATGCCGATTATTGATGAATAATGCGTCATGACGTTTGAAGTTCCGAAAATTCGATAGGACCTTGACAAGCGCCAAAATTTCAGCAAGCATGTCCCAGCATCTCTGCAGCATCATAGGCTCCGCTCGAGCTAGAGCGAGCTCGCGAGTATACATCTGACTCTAAAAGGTGTTAAAGGTCAAGCAATTTTACAGTCGTAAGACAACACTAGGTGCCCACTGCTAAAGCCAGCTGTTGTCTGACTCTAAAAATGATAAAATGAGTGTAATTCCTAGTACTATTGCTATCCGTCTGACCTCTCCATTATAGCTTTCGCAAATCATCTTGCCGCCTGATAGCGCGCTTTCCATCGCTCGACAAATCGCACTGCAAATAGGATATTGCGAAATTCCCACAATTTTCAGCAATTAATACTCTTGTTAATTGCTTAAGAATCCAGAAAGATTAAGTGTTTCTTGCACTATGGTTCTGAGAGTTTCAGCCATGAATCCAGGATAAATATGTAAATTTGTTGCACTTACTGTTTCCCGTGAGGCTCGTTCGGTATCGGTCGGATAAAGTTTTTGTGACTTATGGGCTCTCCATCTGAAAAGAGGGAATAGAAAAGGAAGATCGTTGTTGCATCTTTCCCTACTTTCTCAATATACGCGCAATTTATTTTGCCTCTAACCGTGTTTGCGGTAATACTTAGAAACCGAAACGGGATTGGCCAAATCTGTAATGGGGACCTGATTAGGTGTGTAATTAGCTGTCCCCTCAAAGTAGGCAGAGCTTTCCGTGGTAATATCGATTTCAAAAATCCATCCTCAGTCAGTCATTTCTTGTCTCGGTCAGTCATCGCGAGCGGTCCCTCTCCATTTCGCTCTGATGGAGAGGAGAGTTTCCTCCCTCCAGTCTACCATCTACTGATCCCGGACTCAAGAATCCCTCCCAATTCCCCGGCAAGTCTTAGGAGGTATCAAGCCACGGATCTCGAATCGAAGGACGGAGACATTTCAAGTCGGCCATGAAGGTATCGAAGGTGTCCTCTTTATGAACTTCTAAGGAGGACTGGCCATCCGGGATCCGGGATCTCGGTAGCGACTAGTCTAAGGGAAGAAGAGAGGAGTGGCGGTCCGACGTCATGCGAGGCTTGCCCCAATTGTGAAGTGTCACAGCGGCAAGCGAAAAGGAATGAATCCGAAGAAGAAAGAAGAGGCCAAAGATCCAAACTGACCCGTCCCTATACTCGTCATCGGTACAAGGCACCAGAGTCCTTCCCCCCCCCCCACAAAAAAAGAAAAAAAATATTATTATTATTATTATTATTATTATCCCAAACTCACCCTCAGTCACGGCGCATTTGGTGAATGCGGACAGTGAGATCGTGAATCCTGTAGACGTGGTCAACTCAGATCGTGACACCGTTGTGTGAACAATCTGAAAGGGGGGTTAACCTCGAAACGTCTCGACAATAAATCAATCGTCAATCCTGATCGCACTCTGGCCACACCTAGAAGACTCAAGATCAATCGGAAAGGACGATACTGTTTCGGATATTTGATAAGAACCAAAAATGAATCATGCACATATGTATGTCCGACATCTAGATAGGAACTAAACTTTAAATTTTGATACATAAATTATCACAGTGAACGAATAAATATGAAAGTGACCTCACGAGCGTCCTTCTTTGAATGTGCTGGCATCGTCGTTCTCATGTGCTCTTTTTTCTCGATTCTACTCGGCTCATTCCTGCAAAAACGAGATAATTAACACACTGACATAGAAATTGGATTCTACACAATGCTATGAGCATTGTCACATGCAATTGATGGACAAATCATCAATGCCTTTGTATATCTAAGATAATACATAGAAAATGGTACTCGATTTACAGTCGACGTGTGGTGAGCACAATTTGCACACTTACTCATATTGTCGTAGGGCGGGACATAGCAAAATTACTCCTTGAATGCGGAATGCTTTGAAAGTGCACTTCATTAGTGCGAACCATGATCGAGCGAGGATTTCGAAAATAGTAAAATGACCGAAGAAGTCGACATCTCCTAAGGCCTGTACAAGTAAACTAATTAATTGAAATGAAAAATAAGACATCTCAGAGAGAAATAATTCAACGACTTGATGGATTAAAAAAAATGATGGAAAAATGCTGGATTATTTCAAACCCAAAATGATGGATTATTTCAAACTATATTAGGCAATGGAAGAGAACGAGCTATTTTGGGCTATTATGTCTTTCAGGTGCACTACTAGTCTTTTTACCGTATTAGATCATGCATCTTGAATCGGTCACCTCTCTGAGCCCACATCCATCCTTTCGTAAAACGCACGCAAGTTGCATGTACAAGTGATGCACGCAGTTTTCCTGTATTTTGACAATTATTTTAATATTCAAATGCGATATGCCTCTTGTTCTGCCCAGGGAAAGCGTTGAACCGCGTATTTATCGATCTGAGCGCGGTCTACTGTGTTGGTAAGAGCTCCCATGAGTAAGGTTGTTACCTGAAAATAGTGCTTTGTATATTTTTTTAAAGAGATGGGTAAAAGGTGTAAAAAGGTAAAAGTGTATCCACGTCAAGCGATTTTACAGTCATAAGACAACGCTAGGTGGGACCCGCCGGTAAGGCCAGCTGTTAGACGGACTACAATGCCCTGCGGTCCAACGCTTCTAGGGTAGGTTACCTTTCGCAACCGAGGTTACTACCAAGGGCCGGGTTCAAATACGATAATATCAAAACGTTGCAAAAGGTACCATCTCCTTGGATTGCTTGAGGTATCCACAGGATGAGCAAAGCCAGCCTATCGCCCAGCCTTTGTCGAGCGAGCGGCATGAAGCGACATCGATTATTGTGTCCAAACACTGCAGACAGCGTTCATGCGTGAATGTGGAAATAGTTCCCTGTAGGGATGTCAAGATAAACTTGTACCGTAACTCAAGACATCAACTGACCTTTAGCAAATCCTGCTCGGATATGGTAGAAATCACAGTTTCTGCCTCGACAGAGCTCTGAAATTTGGAGCATGAAGTGGTCCGAAATGGAAAAGGTTCAACTAGATTACTTGGATTATCGTGTGTTTGAAATGCTCAACAAATGAGATGTGCTGGTTAGCGAGCAATCGATTGTTTGGGAGAGAGGAAGAGGGAAGGAAGGGGGGGGGAGGACAGTTGATCTACCGCCTCCTCCCAGCCTCTTCCTTTCTCCGCCCCTTCGAACGTTCGTCAAAGGTCAGATACGTGTGGAATGGAAAATATTCACACGATAGTTACTGGTTAGTTAGTTTGGGTTAGTTAGTACTAGATTAGTTACTTGGACGTGGAGCAATGGGGTGGTCGCAACCAGCGAAGCGTCATGCTGAGGCACTCCTCTTGCGTATCGAGGAATTCTAAATTTATTTTTTCACAGATGTCGCAAATTAGCGCTTACTTGAACACTTGAGGAGCATGCATTTAAGTTTTAGATTAGTAAACTAAAACAAATTTCAGAATGCGTTTCAGAAAACTAAAGAAGATCCAATTGAGCAATTTGAGTCACGAATGACACAGAAACGGGATAGATACAAATGTCCGATAAAGATAGTGGTGACTACGAAACGACAAGATAACGCTTCTGGAAAGGCCGTTAGTCATTACGCATCTTTGATCGTTTTATTGCAATCGAGCTGACTCATCAATTGTTATCAGGGAAATGATATTTTAGATAGCGTGAATGCACGTAAATGTTCCCAGACGTGCTTTGGAATGCAACAATTTTCAATGGGGACAACCTCGCGAGAACTGGTGTCCCAAACGATTTCTGGTACGTTTTAGAGATAAGTCATCTCGCGAATTCAGGGAACATCATTCAAATGAGCAACAACCATCATTTGATTGACCGTCGGGGCGAGAAGAAATGTTTTGTCTATCATTCTTCCCGATTGTTCCTGTCGATTAAAATAGAGATTGAAGATTGAATTACCGTGCGAGATTTCGTGTTCAAATCATCACAAATTTCAAAGTGTTCGGCTAACTTCTTCCTCAGAACTTCCGCTAAATTTTCGCACAATTCACACTTATTTCCACAGAACTTGGTGTCTTAAGCGAGTGTGACGCAGCCTTCGCTCCCCTTTCTCTACGAGATCTCTGCTCCTCTTGCACCGAGCTTCCTCTAGTTGAGCTATGACGAGCTATGAGGGTGATATGGTGATATGCCTGTTGATAGCTACAACATCACGTTGCCTCAACTTTGTGACTCAAACTTTCATGTTACGCCTCCTTTAAACGGCTATGACGCAGCCTTCGCTCTCTCTCGGCCTTCTAGATCTCTGCTCCTCTTGCACCAAGCTTCCTCTAGTTGGTGAAGAAACGAGGCGTGGTAATCTTAATAAACTCTCTAAAATTCCCATGATCTCTCGCTTTTCTGATCGACGAGAGAGCATTGTGAAATGAGAGAGGGTGGAAGATTGTTAGAAGAAAGTCTCTCCTCATTCTGAATGCTCTCTAACGAATGAGAAGATCCCTCTTCCTCCCCTGTCATTTCCACCAGGAATGATCAAGTGGGAAAGCGCACGCGTCTTTAGAGATCGAGAGATAATTATAGAACAAATACGGAAATTCGACTGAGAGATAAATATCTCTTTTGGGCCTTCTGTTCCTGTTTCAAATACCAGTTTTGTAGCAAGTTGAAGTTTTATCATGTAAATGGGGGAAATTGTAGATTTCTGTAAAAGCTACAGCAAAAGGTCAACTCAAATGTTCTAAGAATAGTGTTAGAATATCCGGAGGGATAACAGGTTTAAAAAATCGTAATGAGTATTCCATCACTGATTATTGTCACAAGTGCAATAATCAATTTTTTTTTCTGTTGATCTCAAAATATAAAAAAATATATTCAGTTTGCACACCCATTCGCACGTTATGTTGTTTCTATCCCATTCTTCTGAACAAATAGTTTGGAGGTTCACCTCGGGTGCTTTCTTCGAAGAAAGAGAGCTTATTGTTAGCGTTTGACGCTTCTCTCTCTCCCCATTTCCGAGAACCCACTTGATCATTCTCTTTGGAAGTGAGAGAAAAGTGGAAGTGAGCTCGGAATGGTCTCTCGATACTGCCTTCTACCTCGTTTCTCGGGCCTCCTAGTTACTCCGCTGATGATGTCGCGGCATTCCTGCCGAGAAACGGAAGAGGAAATGATCTCTCAATTTCCGTTGTTTTCTCGCGCGTCTCCAACCGCCTAGATACAAGGCAGAATGAGGAGACCTGCTCCCTTCCAAAGTCCGTCCGCCTGTGCAGAAGAATAGAGAAGAGGGAAGGAGGAAATCCGGGTGTGGAGCTTCCATTGTAAGCGACACTCAGCGATCACTTTGCCATTTGTTCAAAACTAACACTTTGGACCGGCTTCCTCCTTTCTTAATGCCTGCAATAGCTCTTGAATCTGCCATCTGAGTCCTATCTTTGATTGCAAATTCACATTTTTGATCTGAAAGATATATTTTTATCCTTCAGGATGCTTATAATCTACATCCTCAGCCAGCTCGGGTATTGCTACGGGGGACTGCTGCCCAGCCTAGGCGACACGCTGGGAGGGGTGGTCGGAGGAGTGGGCGGTGTTGTACGTTTGTTACGCAATAGAAGTTTTGTTACACAGTTTTCGCTTGTGCTCTAATTAACTATTTGTTATTGATTTTTTTACTGAAAGCTACATTTTCGGTTCTGGATATTGATGGTGATTCTTGCAGGTCGGCGGGGTCGGCGACACGCTGGGAGGGGTGGTCGGAGGAGTGGGTGGAGTGGTGGGTGCACTTATTTTTTATTTCTAGGTCATCCGAGCATTTTGAAACACTGAAAAAGGACTGGTTTTCCGCATCTCTCACATACATTAAGTAGTTGATACTATGTAGGTCGGAGGAGTCGGAGACACTCTGGGCGGTGCAGTTGGAGGAGTGGGTGGAGTGGTGGGTTCTTCATTCTCATATTCTAGTTCGCACGAGGTCTTTCAACTGTTGTATTTTGATTTATATAATCTTTAAATACTTGTGAACATGCGTGTTAGTTTGGAATTATAATTTCAAATATTTAAGTGGGCGGAGTTATTTATAAAATTCTAGGTCGTCCAAGCATTTTGGAATGCTGAAAAGGAATGCGAATAAATTTCCATTATTCTTGAAACTTCCTTTGTTACAGCCTTACCTGTGACCGCCTTACCTGTGTGCCCCACCAGGCGTGGTTGTCTCACGACAACTGTAAAATCGCCTTGATTGTGGAAGCAACTTTAACTTTAACTTTATTCTTGTATCTATTGTAGGTCGGCGGGGTCGGCGACACACTGGGTGGTGCTGTCGGCGGCGGTCTCGGAGGAGTGGTTAGTTTTTATTTTATTCCCTTCCCCTCATTTATCTATAATAGTTCATCACTATTTTTCAGGTCGGTGGCGTTGTGGGCGGCGTGGGAAACCTCACTGGAGCCGTGAGTCTTTTTATTCCCTTTTCCAATCTCCATTCTCTTATTTTATTTCATGAATTGTCCCCTAAACTCATCCATTTCTCAGGTCGGAGGAGTCGTTGGTGGCGTAGTTGACGGCGTTGGAAATCTCACAGGAGCGGTAAGCCGTTTTATCCGTTTTTCCTCCAAAAATATCGATACTAACAATTATTCAATTACATCCAATAGTGATACTCTTTTCCCCTATTGTCTCTATGAAATAGCTTCACTTTTCATTTATAATAAAAAAAACATGTCTTCTTACTTATTTTATGTTTTCCAGGTCGGCGGAGTCGTAGGCGGCGTTGTTGATGGAGTGGGCGGAGTGGTGAGTTTATTTTTATTTTTATTTATGTTTATTTTTTTCTCATATTTTATTTATTACTTTATTTTATTTTACTAAATATATTATATTATTAATTCCAGGTCGGAGGCGTAGTCGGCGGCGTGGGCGGCGTGGTCAGTTCATAAACCAATAAAGAATCGTATCGTTTTATTTTTCTTGTTACACATGACATCGCAAAAAGGAGAACTATTTCTTGAGAATGTCTCAAGATAACCTACGCTTAGTCAAACGCTAGTTTCCAGGTGGGCGGCGTGGTCGGCGGCGTCGTGGGCGGACTGCTGGGTACGACTACCACACCTACCACAGCACCACCACCTCCGACCACAACCCCATCCATTGCAGGCAGATGTGCGCCATACACCGTGGATGGAGTGACGTACGCGAATCGGTAAGATGATTTTCAATTCGAAGTTTGATTTATAAATAGACCACTATTCCACGCATAAATGCACATTCACTTTCGCACAAATGCAAAAAGAGTTCTATTTTTTGCAAACAGCAGTTTGTTTTGGAGTTTATTTGAATCTCAATGTTACATCTTCATAGATGCGTCACCAAGGACACCGCAGCTGCCTGCACTCTTGATGCGACGAAGCCCTGGTGCACGTGCTCGGCGGGGTGGACGGACACTTACTGTAGTGTTGGTGGGATTTTTCTCCTTTGAATTGCGGATATAGCATGTTGAGCAATTTATTATAAAAAAAAGCTTTACAACTAGAAGAATGAACACGTGCTCATCGAGAATGATAAGAGCAACGTTATCTTAGTGTTGGAGATGGGAGTCGTGTATGAAAGACGAGAAAACGAGAAATTCGAATTATTTATTGAAAGAGGAATTAAACCATCAAGATTGATTGGAACATAATAAATGTGGATTAGTATGTAATGTGAAACATAAATTTTGGAGAAATGTTCGATAGATCAAAAATGCATTGATCCAAAAAACACATTCATCGATTGAAAACTTATTTTCACAGACACGAAGTCGCTCTCGAATCTGGGTGGAAATTCTTCGGGAGTTGTTGACGTGAGTAACAATTTGAATCTTTTTTGGTACGATTTGTTTCACAATCGCTACAAATCTGATTAATTACAAATATTTTCAATTGTCTTTCGTTTTGTCTCCACAAAAAAATACTATAGCAGGAGCAATGATTATTAGCCAAATTGCGGTTGATTAGGCAAAAAAATTGCCAGGTGATCAACGAGGGCAAGAATACGCCTGCTCGTCTCATAGCTTCCCTCCCTGCTCTCCTCTCGTTTTTGACTGACGAACAGAGAGTACAGATGAGCTACACGGTAAGTATAATGAAATTACGTCCATTATTTTTTTCAATAAATATCTTTTTTGAATATTTTTAATTACCGAGCAAAGTAAAAAGATGTTTCCAGGTCGATGAGATGATTCTGGAGGCAACTTACGAAGAGAAGCCATTGAATATCCAGTGAGTATCTCCGATACTTCTGTTTTTATTATTCAATCAATTCCTGCTAGTTGGCAAAAATGGCATCCTCATTTCAAAAGCTCTGCTGCCAGCTACAGCGTTTCTTACCGCATCGTCTTAACAATTTTTTAGTGAATCCTTCACACTCTTCAACGACCCGTCCCTCGGCAATTGCTTCACCTACAACCACTTCAATGCAACCCAACGATATCTGGCGCGCGGTCCGGGAGAGCGATATGGTGGGATTTAAATATTAAAATGAATAAGTACTTTTTCATAATAATTAATTTTAGGTCTCCGAGTGACGCTCGATTTCCAGATTGATGAGTACGTGCCGTGGGTGGAGGCTGTAGGTGAGTGAAAAACTGGTTGTGTTTAAGTTTGTAAATCCAGGGTTAGAATTATCAACAGCTCAACTTCTGCAATATTATTTAATGTTTTTTTTTAAATTCAACAGCTCAAACATACAGAAATCAAATCCGTTCTGTTTCAATCGATCTTATAGCAATCGTGAAACACATCTGAACATAAAATTATAAGATAATTAATTCCAGGCATGTACACATTCATCCATCCCATCGGACAGAACATCTACTTGGAGAGTGTCAAGCACTCCCTCCCACCTGGGATTGTCGATCAAGTCGCCATGAAGAAGGTTTGCCAATTTTTTTAATTTTTAATTTTTTAAATTTCCGATTCGGAATAAGTTTCATGGTCATTTCAAGAACAAATGCGGAATATTTCAAGTGTTATTTTCGTAGCCCGCTCAAGAAAAAACTGAAACGCTTCTATTCACTGCTTGACTGTTGTAGGTTATCATTGTGCTATTCTTACATGAGTTCTTTCGGGCTAAAACCTTATTATCGTGAGATTATTTTCCATTCCACGCGTAGCTGACCGATGACGAACGTTCGAGGAGGCGGCAAAAGGAAGAGACCGGGAGGAGGCGGTAGATCAACTGTCCTCCTTCCCCCTTCCTTCCCCCTTCCTCTCTCCCAGACAATCGATAGCTCGCTAACCAGCATATCTCTTTTGCTGAGAATTTCAAACGCACGATACTACTGTCCAAAAGTCTATTTTGCAGTACAGCTTCACTCGCATGCGCAACATGTTCACATCGTGTGCAGCGAGCACTGCCGCCGCGCAGTCATTCTACTTCCCCGGGGAGTACTCGGTGGATGTGAGTTGCTCAATTCAGTGTACGGATCTCTTTACCTGGTACTTCATAGCTGCCGCTGCTTGTAACATGGTTTCCACAAACATTTTTATAAAAAAAACAATGGAAAGCGCATAGATTGTAGAAGGGCAGTCAAGTACCGATGTAACAAAACTATGAATAATTACAGGGTTGTCTCCGCTCGTGCTATCAAGACTCTGTGTATCGGTCTTGCGGTTGCATGGATCCTAGTTATTCAAGAAAACCGGGAGTGAAGTCGTGCAACTTTGAGAAGTGTTAGCATTTACAGTAACATTATTCCCGTTAATCTGGACGCTTTCCTCATTTCCCTTGATTTTTCAGTAGGAAATTGTGAAATATCAATTACCCTCAAATCGGTAACCTATCAAAATCAATAATTTTCAGTAGCCTGTATCGATGCGATGACTGCGGAGCGAGGCGATCCGTATTACTGGCCAGAGTGCACTTGTCAGTTGCCCTGCAGGGACGACGAATACCGTTACGAGACCAGCAGGGCGATACTAATGCAGGTAATTCGTAAATAAATGAAAATATCATAATGGCTACAAAAAATGTGTTGCAATAGATCTCCTGAGGGTGAGAACTGGGTACCCGTATAATACGTTCGAAGTTCGAACCAATTATCTGAATACGCTTCCACCTGTAATTTGTAACAGAAAGGTTCGAAACGAGCAGGGCGATACTAATGCAGGTACTGTGCTGAAAACGAAACACAAAGTCGTGTCTCGAGCAAATCAGGGAATTGTGGTTGAAAACCTCACTGCAACCTTTTGTATGCACTGCCTGTTATGATGACGAATAAAATATTTCATGCTCTATTTTCCAGACTGCCCCCTCCAACTCCTCCACCAGTGACATCGTCATCTTCCTCACCACACTCGACGTCTACTCGCAGATCGAGGAGTGGACATTTCCTGTTCGGTTTTGATAATTCTTTTTTTTTGCTATTTTTTGCACTATTCCTTATCACAAATGAGTTGAGGTTCACCCATTGGATATGGTTGAATACGAAATTATAAAGACAATAATTGTATTCTCTATTTCTTTTAAGATTAAAATTGTATTCTATTCGACCTGGATAAAATGATGATGATGATGATGAATGAGATTGCGAATCCGGTGATATAAAATGTGCCATTCGTTGGTTTTCGTATCCAAATGATCTTTGATCTCTTCCAGTTCTCCCGTGTTCTCGGTCTCACGGGAGGGTTCGCGGGCGTTTTGCTGGGCGCATCGGTCGTCTTTTGCTTCGAGGTCTTCTTGCTGATAGTGAAGACCACTATGATTGGTGAGTTGATCTTTGATCTTTGGGTGACTTAAGTGCTACGAATCACATCGCCCAATAGATAATCGAAATGAATCACGAGAGCATGTCCGAAATTTTAGATAATATTTAAAAACACATTTTCAGGATGTGGCAACTTGAAAATTGTGAATGCTCTCAAGATGAAGAAGCATGAAAGAAATCATCGAGCGACATAAAGAGTACAAACGATTCCAATTTGTCATAAATATGATAACCTTGTTTCGCTTCCGAGTGCTAAACTGTGCTGTACTTGTTTTATAAATGCGAAATATGTTTTATCCGAACAGAAGAGGTGTGATTTTTGGCATCGATTTCGATTTTTTGTTCGCCCTTATCCGACTATATCCAACTTCTTTGCCGTCTCGATTTCATCGGCATGGATTTTGCCTTTGCGTATGATTCCATTAATGACTTCTGCGTTCGACCGAGCCGCTCGGCTCTAAAGTGCATTTGGTTTCCTTTCATTTTGGCGTTATATGTTCCCCTCATTTTGGGTATCTCAAAGTCGAATCTCTGTAGAAAATTCGAGGGAATCAAGCAAACTCATGAAGGACCTACCTCCGATCCGTTCCCATCAATTTCGCAGCACCGATCGATCGGTTTCGATTCGATGGTGGTTGAAAGCAGGAGAAGAGCGAGGAAGAGGCGAAGCATTGTCAACGTGCCGTATCGGATTCCAACTACGCTCTTTTATCGGGTGAACCAATCCATTTCGGACTACCACCCACAAGTCAGAGTAGCGAAAGATTGTGCAAAAAGAAGAGAAGAATCCTTGGTCTTGTTCCATTGGTTCCTGTGAAATGGATTGACACAATAGGTGAAACAGCATTCCATACTTCATTAACAAAAATGGCTTCCATTCAAAAATGAATGTTATAGAGGAAGTGTGAACAGATTAAAAATTTAAAAAATCAGAATATCAAAAAAATCAAACGTGAAGATGGTAAACGCCCTCAAGAGGCATCAAAGAATTTATTGATTCCATTTTAACAAATGATTCCATTTTGTTATAAACATGATAGCCTAGTTTCATTCGAGTGGTAAGTTGAGGTGTTTGTTTCTTATAAATTCAAAATAAGTATTTATCAAATCATACAGTTGACATCATTGAACAAGCAGAGCGTTATTTACCAGCTTCGGCTAATTTCTTAGCAGTCTCAATTTCTTCGGGACTGAGCGCTGCCTTGCGAAGGATTCCATTAACGAGCTCTGCGTTCGAGCGAGCTGCGCGGAGCTAAAATACGTTTGATTTTCTTTCAATTTCGTGTCCCTTCGTCCCTTCATTTTGCATAACTCTTAGTCACTGTGAACTCTAGTTTTTCCCTGTCAACACCGAGGTCATCAAACGTAGCCATTACCAAAAACGACCTACCAAGTCGCATTCCGCACACTTTTGAGCAGCAAATGGTTCAAAGGGTTTCGTTTCGACGGTGGTTGAGAGAAGAAGAAGAACGAGGAAGAGACGGAACATTTCCAAGATGATGTCTCGGATTCCGTCGGCTCCCTTTTATTGAGAGTGTCGACCCATACAGTTCTATCACAAAGAGGATTCCATTTCTCGATCCTTCGTAGTCTTTCATAAGATAGAGAAGCGAAAGAGTGGCAAAATGAAGAGACCAATTTTTGATCTGTAGCTCTAATCCCATTACTTCCTTTGCATTGGCAAACACAATAGGTGAAGAGGTAATGAGCGCTTCATTTTTGAAATCACTTCAATTCAACAATGACTGTAGACGACGAAGTGACTGCACATTAACAATTAAACGTTGGAATGGAGTAGAAGTTGTGAAATTATTGTGAAATAAACGTGGCACGGGTTTGTGTGTAAGAATTTGGCAAGAGTACGAATACGTATTTAAAAAACAAGAAGCGAACAATATTTTAAATTTCCTTCTCCGGTTTCAACTTCGTCAATTCGACATCTTCAATGAATGCTTCTTTGACCTGCAAAATTTGCATGATTGCTTCAACATTTTATCAAACAAACTCACTGGTTCTATCTTCTCCATAACTTCTGTTTTCGTCCAACTGGCTGGTTCACCTGAATATTAAAGTTGTAGTACATTTCACAGAGAAAAAAGTTCACCTGAACCGAAAAAAATGAAAACTGTGCCGGAAAATAGCTGAATAACGGCCCCAAGTGTGTAGATTATCAACCACTTGTGCGGTAAGCCCTGAAATGAATTGTATTTGATTCATTTTTATAAACCAATATAGAATTCAGATAATAAACTCACAAAATGCGTCACAACAGCAACTGTATAGGTTGCGAGCACGGCCGATAGCTGACCGCAAGCCATCGACATGGAGAATAGCGTACCTCAAATATCTAATTACAAAGAGCTATAATAAAAAAATTAAGGGACTCGGTAAAACGAATGAAAGTATCGAGGACTGCATGTGATCTGTGAGTGTAAATGTAAAATAAGAATCCGAACAAAAAAATATAAATATCCTTACCAGTGTATACAGGCGCAATGCACATCAGTGATGTCATGAAGCCGCACATGCCGGCGGCGAAAACGATGCCTGAATTGTATTAAATTCAGTAAATATTTTTTTTAGAAATTTTCAGAATTTTCTACAATCCTCACGTACAACGAATATACAGGTCAGAAGCATGCCAAGGATATGATTAAAAAATACAATCGACCTTACCATACACCACCATCACAGGGGCCGCAATCCAAGGTCGATGGCATGATGGAAGGAGAGCAAGGCAGAGAATTGCAATGCACGAGCCGTAGGAGGCTGAAAAATCACAAATCTGTAAAGGTAAAGACACAAATTTATTCACATCAAAAGATTTTGCAGTCTTAAGACAAAGAAAGGTGGGATTCAATCAGGGTTCAGTTCACCTGGAAAGTGGCCGACGCATGTCAAATCCTTGAAATAGTGTGTTATGAATATACAAGAAACTCACAAAATCCCTGGAAAACCTTCGCAACTGTCGTCGGCGCCATCTTTCCGGATGATTTTATGCGATCGGCCCAGTGAGCTAGGGCGTTCTAAAAAAATATCAAAATAAATATTAATTTAAAAAAAAAGTTTTATTAAAAACAAATTACTTTAGCAATGAGCTGTGTGAGAAATGGCAGTACTGTGAAGAGACCGTTCATGGAAAGGGGCAAGCGGAGTTCCTCTGTAATAGAAATCTAATTGTGGACAAATGTCTCTTCGCACTCTGCCTCGTCAATCTAATCGTCAATACAGTATATGAAACGAAGACTTAATGTGAGCTCTAGTACTAAATTATCCACCTTTGAAGTAGAGCGGAAGAAAGTTCTGGTTGATTGAAACAAGGAAAGAAGTGGTGAAGTTGCAGAACAGACATGCATAGACCTCAATAAAATACTTTTCTGGAGATTAACACAATTTTAACGCACCTCACTCGACGTTAGCAGCTTTCTCCAAGGAATCGTGACTTTTTTCTGTAAAAAAGTGTTACTCTCTGGAAAAAATGCGTGCTTACCGTGCTTTTCGCTACAACTCGTTCCTCCAAATACTTTCTTTCTTCTTCTCGAATAAACTTGTTCTGAGTGGGATGATCGGTGATGAATAGCAGCCAGATCACGAGCCAGCAAGATCCGATGAGAGCTGTGAAAAATATTTTTTCTAGTCGAAATCGATGGTTATTACTGGTGAAACTTAACTCATATGGTTCGTTTATTTTGCAAAAAAAGGCGTATTAGCTTGATACAATTACCAAATAGATAGAAGATGAGCGGCCATCCTCCCAGCACCGGCACTCGGCACAGCAAGGAACCGAAGAGGTTGGAGGAACCGGCGGCGATCTTCAATATATTTTACATTTAATAAATAATTTTATACTCTCTGAGATTCAGAGGGAATATAATTATGCGTTCTTATAAAAATTTTTTTAGCTTTTTAGAGTCTCGAAGAGCAAATAGGATGGAAAATTTGAGACTGATCTTCAATTTTTAAAGCTATAATGGAATTTTGTTGTT
This sequence comes from Pristionchus arcanus, assembly GCA_900490705.1. Lineage (NCBI taxonomy): Eukaryota > Metazoa > Nematoda > Chromadorea > Rhabditida > Neodiplogasteridae > Pristionchus > Pristionchus arcanus. The sequence continues at coordinate 327,976 of LS487454.1, forward strand.
TGGAATCATTATCGGAAACATACTGAACAAAACAAATATTGCGAATTAGATTCACTTTATGAAACTAAACTGAACTGCATTATTTATCTCATTTTTTTCTAGATTGACCTGGAAACATTCAAGTAATGAAAATTTTGAAACGAAATGCATACCTGAATTCCCGACGTGTACAGCGCGCTCATCGTAGATTTCTCTGCAGGAGGAAACCATCGGACGCCCATCGAATTGGCGGACGGGATGACGAATCCCTGGGTAATTTCAGGACGGTTTTCGAAATTTCCTTTTCTTGACTTTTTCGAATTGATAGATCTTTTTTTTCATTTGAAAACAGAGATTTGCAGACCGCATCAAATCACCTCCATTTTTGTAATTTAAATATTGATAGTGAAACTCAACTTAGCTGATTTAACAATTTAAAAATGAGATTCAAAATTTTCATCTCCAATTCATGTCTCGAATAACGCTACGATGCTCTCTCACCTCACCCAATCCCATCACTACTCTACTCGCATAGTACGCCCAGTAGTTCAGTCTGGCCAGGGAAGGAGCGGCGAGTGTCATCGTGACTAGCACGGAAATGGCGCCTGGAAGGAATGAATTGAATTATCTGAATTGTGGTAGCATTATTTCATGTCAATTTCTAAATACGAAATAACTTTTTTTAGTATGCTTGTAAAAGTATGCAGATTTGGTATATTTTGTTGCCGATCGTGTCAGTGCTCAGCAGTGTTCCGGGGTTGTGGGGCTTATCCAAATGTAAACGATTGAAACCCACCCGCCAGACACTTCTTCGGGCCGTACTTGTCAGCCAACGGGCCGGATAAGAGCATCGTAGTGAGTGATCCATAGTATGAAGCGGAGAAAAGGGTTGATTGACGGGCGGGCGACCAGTCGAGAGTACCCTGGAATAATTGTCCTGTTATTCTCAATATTTATTTCCGCGCTTAGCTCGAGTGAGAGTATTCTGCTACATGCTTGCCCTCATAGGTGATAAAACCAAAAAATAATAATTAAAAAACAACAACGAATACCTCGTAGCCTCGAGCTGCTGCAGATTTCTCCTCATTGCGAACAGGACATCCATCAAAGGGAACAGATGAAACCTGAAAAAGATAAACACATTATTTCGACTATTGATCTTCAGAAATGGCCGTGATCTTCTGCGTTTTATCAGCACTCAGCTGCTAATTTCATTTCTGCTAGTTTGAATCACCAGCTGATAATAGACATAAAAGGCACTTATTTCTCATAGGATCTGCTGATTTTCTTGATCAGAGAACACTCAAAGAGCAACAGGGCAAATAAACATGGAAAGAATCTCACATTAGAAAGTGTTGCAGTTTGCTGTTCCTGGTATGCCGTAGAATTTACCATGCAGATAATACTCATGCCTGAAAAAATACATTTCACAAATAAAGAAAGGAATCCGGATCTGTGTGCGAATATTTTACGGACTCATATTTCACTATTCTCTGTAAGAAATAGATGAGAGAGCACCTTAACATGAGAGATCTTGAAATTTTCCCTCAGCCCGGATCACGAGAAAACTAACTGAGTGATGAGCGCATGCTAACAGACGAGTAGATGGCCAACATTAGCACCAGAGCGACCTCAAATAATAAAAATATTTGTACATTTATTTGTAATATTTGTAAATATTTGTAAAATATTTGTAAAATAAGAATAAAATATACTTGCCTTGAGTCTTGTAGAGCGCCAGGACCAGATGGGAGGAATTACTGTCATGTTTACGAGGATGTAAGTCGATGAAATCCCGTTAGCACTTCCGCTTATAAACTTTTCCTATTGACGAAATGACTGCCGGGCAAATGAGAGTGATGAGAATGCGCGGCGTTATCAGTGGTGTCTGGCGTGTGCGCATTTTGAATGACGTCACCACTAATTATCACTATGTTTGGTTGATTGGTTGCGAAAAACGAATTAAAATTCAATTTGCATTCAAATAACAATAAAAAATACAATTCTGCACTCCATTCTTCTCCTTTATTGCCATTATGCTTTCCTCATTTCTCCCTCACTCGATTGTGAACAGCGGTTGGTTACTCGTCCCTCCCTCCTCGTCTGCTTTATCTCAGGTATTTATATTTTGTTATGCTAATAACTGTTGGATATATCAATGGCACGGTCTCCTTCATTTGCACAGCAGTCTGGTGTGCGAATCCAAGTTGGATCCAAACAAATTTCCAAGTTGCGTCCAGGCCTGGGGGCAACTTGGAAATTGCTTGGACCCAACTTGGGTTTTTACTTGGATCCAACTTGGATTTTTGTTTGGATCTAACTTGGAAACGGGGCTTTGAGACTTATCTTTATTGACTGATGAGATACAGTAACCACATACAGTAACCAAAGGCCCCACACGGTTAGAGGTTGGATCCAAGTTGAATCCAACTTGGAAACCCTTTTTGGCTTGGATCCAAGTTAGATGCGCACGCCAGAGCATGGTCTGAGCTAACAATACGATCCACAGATTCACAAAAGCTCAAAATACAAATGAATCAGAAAAAAATATTTTATTTTTCCCGCTTTTTAGATCGTTCGATGTCATGTCCGATCGATATTTCGCATGCTGGAATAAGTCTGTCGCCCCTCTCGCTCTTCACGCTACTCACTACTATTGTGAGTTTCTGATAAATTGTTTGCGTTAATAAATCAACTATCGTGAGATTATTTTCCATTCCACTCGTAGTTGACCTTTGACAAACGTTCGAGGGGGCGGAGAAAGGAAGAGACCGGGAGGAGGCGGTAGATCAACTGTCCTCCTCCCCCTTCCTTCCCCCTGCCTCTCTCCTAGACAATCGATAGCTCGCTAACCAGCACATCTCATTGGCTGAGCATTTAAAACACACGATAATACATGAAGACTATCACCGATTCTGGGGACCACTCAACAAATTGTTTATGGTGATTAAATTACATATTTTCCAGACTAATCACACTCACATTCACCCGCTTCTCTTCCGTCATAATGAGCACGAATTCTCCATTGATTTCCACCCTTCGATTGCCGTTTTTACTCCAGCAGAATTGAAACATCGCACTAAATTCCCGGTATGCGAATACATCCTCCAAGTTTCGCATTTTTTTTCCCTTTTCAGAGTTCGTTCTGTCACTTCCAAGGCGCAAATAATGACGGATTTCGTGCTTGGCTCTCCTCTTGTCGACCCGAATCTATCGAAATGATTATGCACACACCTTTCGCTAGTTTCACATTAGAGCAATCAAATGGAACCTTCAATCTCGTTTCGAATGGAAATTATTCGTGTGGTGAGAAAAAAACAGTTGTGATCCAAATTTGATTTGGTTTTTTTCTCAGATTTTCTGAGTGTTCGCCTGCGTAAGCGAAGGGAATCGTCAGGGAATTTCATCCCACACCTTCAAGTGTTACCTCAATACTACAAGGAACACAGCCATTTGCTATCGAGGAAGAGATTCGTTGAGTATGCAATGTTCGCAGATTACACACTTGTGAGGAATCAATTATTGAAAGTTTGAATATTATCAGCTTTCAGTTTGAATTGTACGGCAAGAACGAAGCGGAAACTAAGAATCGTATGGTTACTGCACTTCATATGCTGAATTCGGCAAGTTTACAGTGATATGCACGCAAACGTAGTTGCGGTACTTTCGAAATATCTAGACATCTATGCCGAACTTGCAATCATACTAAAAACTACAATTGTTTGCAGTATTACGACTCGCTCAACATTGGAATTCGATTGGTGCATCTGAGCATTATCACAACGCCAAATGAAATCTTTCTCCGCGATAAAAACACAGCCCTCCACTCATTCATGAAATATCTGGCGACAAATTTCAAAAATTTGCACTACGATAGTGCGAATCTAATGATGTAACAGATTCGATAGCATATTCACAATTAATCCAAATATATTTCAGTGGAGGTCGTCATTTCCCGGTCGAAATTGGCTTGGCGATGGCGGGTAAAATTTGCAGCTCCGAGCTATCACGAATGTCCACTTCATGGGTTGAGGTGATTATTCATATTTTTAATGATTTGAATAATAACATTGCCTCAATAATAATAACATTGCAACATCTATAATAATAATAATAATAATAATAACAATAACATCGATAATAATAACATAATAATAACATTGCAGGACCTCGGAAGCAGGGTTGGAGATGTCACAGTGCCTGGCAGACCCGACGTCGCCTTCATAATGGCGCATGAATTGGGCCACAATCTGGGAATGCTGCATGATGAGTAAGTCTGAAACCGTCTCAAAATAATTTTGAGAAATTATAATCTCAAATATTTTAGATATCCAAAGTGTGAATGCCCGATGAGCCACTGCATTATGAATCCTTCCGAAATCAAAACGTGATTATTTCTTTGTTATCCATCGTTTCTAACTAATATTTTCATGCTTAACAAACCATAACTTGCCTTGATCAATGGCCCTTTTTCAGACAACATCTACAGTATTGGTCGAGTTGCTCACTTAAAGAACTAGAGCAGTTGTACAGTACAGGAGCGGACTACTGCTTATGGGACGAGCCTGGAGCGACGATAGGTGAGAGAACTGGGTGTGATTCTCGCTCCTCCCGGTACCAGCCCGAACTTCATATCAACAAGTTTGACGTAATTATGCACCTATTTCTCGATTTTACGCAAATAAGTGCATAAAATAATGGAAAATCATCTTCAGAAGAGGATGAAGCCGTTTGCGGAAACGGAATCGTCGAAGATGGAGAAGAGTGCGACTGTGGGCAATTGGTACGGGGCTTTTCTTATTTTTATTTATTTTAAAATGTTTAATTTTGTAAATTATTTCAGGGATGCATCACGCACACTTGCTGCGATGCAGCTACGTGCAAATTGCGTGTGGGAGCACTGTGCGCCTCTGGTAAATGAAAAAATAACAAAACAAATTTCAAAAACAAATTTCAGGAGCCTGCTGCGATATGAAAACGTGCTTGGCCGCTCCGACCACTCGAATGTGCAGGTAATGACGTTTCTGAACAAGCTGCGACGAATACATTCGGAACAGGGCTGTGCAATATTTTCCCGCACTACTCATTTCGCAATATTCTCTCGCCACTCTGACCGGTGAGAGAGTACGCAGAATGAAGAGACGGATTCTTCTCTCTGACAGCCCTAATTATAATCTCATAATCGATTCCAGAGACGCAAAGAACACATGTGATCTGCCTGAATACTGCGATGGCGTCAACGCTGAGTGTTCGGAGATTGACAAACATTTGCCCGATGGAGAGACGTGTCCTGATGATGAGAATGTTCGTTATATTGATTATTTTTCCCTACAATGGGTACTGGAGGTCAAGTATTGGACATATTATCACGTCGCTCACCTAAGGATGGACTCAGAATGGGTGGATCTTGTCAGCGACCTGTTACGACCCGCGACCGACCAATATTGGTGGAAACATCATTACAATCTTTTTTAGGCGATTTGCTACGGTGGTCGCTGTGGCTCGCGTCTCCTTCAATGTCAGGAGATCTGGGGCGAACAGGTACGGTTGGCTAAACGATAACGAGACAACGGGCTCGTAATAGGATGGGGAGGAATACGAGCCCGCAATGCCTCGCTATGAGACGGCGATAAAGCATGAGAGCACGTAATCCTCCCCCTACGCTCTCTCTATCGTAGCGAGCCCGCAACGTGATCTCTCCCTATTGCGAGCCCGTTAACCTCCTTTGGCCAACCCTACGAACAGGCTCGTCCCTCGCCTGATTCATGCTACAAGGACGGCAATTTGTGCAAGATTCCGAAGGGCAAAGGGATGATTGGATCGGGTGAAGAAGTGAAGGTGAAAGTGACCCGTGATCACCTGTGCAGGGAGCAGTGAGTGTTTATTTATTTTGAGCAAATTTGACCTCCAATTTCGCCTAGCATCAAATTATGTAACATTAATATTGTTTTCGACCTAAAATTCAGCAAAAAAAATTTCAGGGACAAAATGTGCGGAATGTTGCGCTGTGCGGTTGGACATTTCGATGAGGCTAAAGGACATATCATCGGCTGGCATTATACCTTCTCCACCGAGGTTTTGAACGTATTCATAAGCTAATTATTATTTTATTTACAGGAACAATGCAAGGTCATGTTCACGGAATATCAAAGAGACTACAAACCGCGTTATTTCATGGGCATGACTCCGAACGGAGCTGCTTGCGGAGACGGAAAGGTATTGACTATTTTGAGAAGTTATTGGCTGACGAAGAACTGAAGAAGTTCAATGGGAAAACATCTCATTTCCAACAAATTTGTCAAAGAGTCGGAAAGGTTTTGAAAGTATAAGAAGTACAAATACTGGTCCCCCGTATACTGAATACGAACTGTATTTATTTATTTGTGTCTGTGTAATTCCACTACGGGTTGAATTCGCACTATGAAATTAACGCATTTGCGGAACATTTACATCTTTATTTATTTAGATGTGCCTTATTCAAAAGTGCGTCGCTTCATCGATGGCACCTTCCTACAAGCCTGAACCAGAGCCTAAACCCGATCCTGAGCCTGAATCCGCATCGACAGCGAGTCTGGCCGTCTGCCTCTTTCTGGCTTTCTTTGTCGTCCGTTTCTAAATATCTGTAAAGAAATCAGAAGTCGAATAAATCAATCTTCATAATTGTATCGCTATTTTTTCATAAAATCTCAAAATTAAAGGCTAAGCCTATTGTTGAAAGAAAATTATCATAAAGTAATTAAATTATCCACTTCATTATTATTCTTTATTCTCATTTCGTTCCCTCATTTCTCGCACACTCGACGGTGAACAGTGGTTGGTTACTCGTCCCTCTCTTATCCATAACTAAATCTCAGGTATTTTTGAAGCAAATAAATGTAACATTGTGATATCACATTTATCGTTACTGTTTTCTTTAACATCCATAATATAATCCAGGTAGTTCGATGTCATGTCCGATCGATATTTCGAATGCTGGAACGAGTCTGTCGCCCCTCTCGCTCTTCACGCTACTCACTACTATTGTAAGATCCTGATAAATTATTCGCGCTAATGAATGAAACCAAAAATTTAATCTTTTTTTCTGTTTCAACGATATTACAGACTAACCACACCCACAATCATTCTCTTCTCTTCCGTCATGATGAGCACGAATTTTCCATTGATTTCCACCCTTCGATCGCCGTTTTCACACCGGCTGAGATGAAAAATCGCTCCAAATACCCGGTTGGCTATGATTGTTCACAGTCAATTTTAACCATTTCTTATTTCAGAGTTCATTCTGCCACTTTCTAGGCGCAAATAATGACGGATTTCGAGCTTGGCTCTCCGCTTGTCGGCCCGATTCACTCCTAATGATTCTGAATGCTCCGTTTGCTAGTTTCTCGCTAAATCATACGAATGGGACATTCAGCCTCGTTTCCAGTGGAAATGATTCGTGTGGTGGGTGGATAGTAGTCGAAAGCACAAATCGGCTAATCGAAATGTAATAATTTCCAGATCTTCTGAGAAATCACCTCAACAAGCGATCATCGCCGTATTTTTCCCTGCATGATCAATCCGTGCCCAAATACTACAAAGAGTACAGACAAATATTCCCGAGAAAGAGATACGTCGAATATGCCATGATCGCTGATTATACACTGGTAAGGAAAGGAGCAAGAACTAGGAAAGAAATTTTTAAAAAAAGCCGCCTTTCCATTTGATTCGAGACTCTGGAAATACACTGAAAAGAAGAGACTATTTCTTGTCATTTTTTAAAAAATAATTTTAGGACCTCAAAAATAATTTCCCCTTAAAAAAACGAAAATTTCAGTATAAAATGCACGGACGAGACAAGGATGCGGTAGTGGACTTTATGCTGTCTTCGCTAAATATGGCGAATTCCGTACGTTAAAAAAATAATAAATGTGATTCAAAATCATCCTTCAGTTCTACGATTCGCTCAATATCGAGCTTCGATTGGTACACTTGGACGTGATTGAGACGCCCAGCGATATCGATTTATTCTCGGACCACCAAGCCGTCCTCACTTCATTCGGGCAGTACATCGAGCAAGAATTGCACGATTTGAAATACGACCACGCTAATGTCATGATGTATGCATTTTTTTTGGCACTTTACATTAGGGTTGCGCGTTCGGTTTCAGTAATCCCGGGAATGTCGGTAATACCGACAAATATCGGTGAAACCTGCCCTTTTTTCTCTAGACTCTCTCGCTCGCGTGCGCTATTTCTTATCTCTAACCCTTCTGGCGCGAGAGGAGTCGGTAACACCGAAACCGAACCTGCAACCCTACTTTACATAAGTGTAATGTCGATTAGAGCAATTTATACAAATAGATGTTGTTAATTGAAGTGTTTACTTGCAGTGGAGGACAATATTTTGGAGAAGAGCTTGGTCTCGCTTATGAAAGCCGAATTTGCAGTGCAGAAAAGCTGCGCTTATCTGTTTCCTGGGCCGAGGTATTGTTATCGTTAGATTATTTTCCATTCCACTCGTAGCTGACCTTTGACGAACGTTCGAGGGGCGGAGTTAGGGAAGAGGCCGGGAGGAGGCGGTAGATCAACTGTCCTCCTCTCCCCTTTCTCCCCTCTTCCTCTCTCCCAGGCAATTGTAGCTCGCTAACCAGCACATTGTGTTTGCTGAGCATTTCAAACGCACGATACTTTGCTAGACGATTTTTGACTTGATAATTCAGGATGTTGGCGGTACGAATGCTCACCAGATGGGCCACATACTTGCGCACGAAACGGGCCACAGTCTGGGCATGAAACATGATGGCCCGGAGGCTGAGAAAGTGTACGTTCATTTAAACCCAGTTTAGCAGAAATATTACGTTTTTCGGAACTTCTTTACTTTTCTGCCCGAAGGCCGCGCTCTAATTAGTGGGTAGTGAGAAATGAGACTGCGAGTGATCGATTGAATGAGTGAGGAAGAAAATAGTCGTCTACATTTGGGCACTAAAGTAAAGAAGTGCCCGTTTTTCTTAGTTTCGAAAAATAAATCATCATTTAAAAAATAAATTTCAGATTTGGAAAGTGCGAGTGCAAGATGTCACGCTGCATCATGTTTGCTTACGCAGATGAATCGTAAGCTTTTCTTTCTCTTGTAAATTCGCGTGCTCAGATCACGCATATAAAGTTTACGAGATTTGTCCTGATTTCATCCTGAATGATACCCCGAATTTCAGGTACAATTACCAGTATTGGTCGCGTTGCTCGCTCGCAGCTCTCGAGCAAATGTACAAGGTACAAGCGGATTACTGCCTGTGGAACGATCCTGGAGAAAGTTTGAGCCTCGGTGAGCCATTTTACCGTCTGTAGTTATCTGGGTGATTTCCTTGGGTCAGATCTATAACTTTATTAAACCGTTTTGGCAACTCAACAGCCCAAATGAATATTAGAATATATATTCGAATATAAACGCCATGAACATTTTTAGAGGAATCTCGTTGCGGAAACGGAGTAGTAGAAGAAGGCGAGGAATGTGATTGTGGACCGTTGGTATGAAACATTTGGCGCAATCATTAATAATAATATATTTATCGCATATGTAATTTTTACGAGTCTTGATATTACGATTAGAGATGAGAGAGGAAGAGGAAGAGGAAGACTCTGCCGCTCGGTGTGGCGAGGAATGAGATGGAAAGGAAGAGTGAGAGGGGGGATTAACTCTTCCGGAAGAGTGGGAAGAGTAGGAAGAGTTGTAGAGTGGGAATGGGGTGTTTTCGATCAATTGGCATTGGAATTTTTGGACAATGGACGTGGTTTTTGAATAAACATTTTCTAGAAGTGGTTTAAGACCATTTTCCATGGCTTAGGTCTGACAGTGGGCGTTGTGAACATAACGATGATCAGCACGGCTTAGCATGTGCTAATCGAGATCGAAGTGAAGATTTGGGACTTAGCACTCATCCCAAACTCTAAAAATGTCGTAAAGTAAGTTCAAACACATATAGTGGTATAAATTGCCCTCGAAACATGTTCAAATACGAATAATGTAAGGTCGAAACACTGCGCGACTAGTATCACACACTAATTAGTGACAAATATGCAAAAATAAAGTCCATAGAATCAGTATCTAGACGTCAAACGATCGAAATCCACATTCCCACACTGCCACTCTTCCTACTCTTCCCACTCTTCCGGAAGAGTTAATCCCCCCTCTCTCTCTTCCGGAAGAGTTCATTTCATTCCGCGTCACACCGGGCACTCTTCCCTCTTCCTCTCTCATCTCTAATTACGATGTCGGACTAGCGACAAAGTTAGGAGCCATTAAGGGGAATGTCGAAATTCTTAAGATATTATTGATGAGAGCAGATGTTAACCCACGGAATAATAACCAGTTTTATTCAATGTTTTCACATTTTTCTCTGACACTGGTAAATTATTACACCCTATTGGCTACCATTCGAAAGGTTTAACCCGATTTGGCGACGTTAAACATCATATAAGGTATCGTGAGATTATTTTCCATTCCACTCGTAGCTTGACAAACGTTCGAGGGGCGGAGAAAGGAAGAGGCCGGGAGGAGGCGGTAGATCAACTGTCCTCCTCCCCCCTTCATTCTCCCTTCCTCTCTCCTAGATAATCGATAGCTCGCTAACCTGCACATCTCATTTGCTGAGCATTTCAAACGCACGATAACAATAAACTGTATTTAGGGCTGCATCACGCACGATTGCTGTGATGTCGACACGTGCAAGTTCAGTGCACATGCGAAATGTGCATCTGGTAAGCTAAAATCGGTTAAATAAATCGGATATTCAATCATAATGACCGGGTCATAGGCCGAAATTTGTTCACAGAAACGACGCCAAGGTAGCTGATAACTATTTATACCTTTTTCCAGGCCCGTGCTGCGACGTCACAACTTGCTCGATTGCCTCGTCGAAGCAAATGTGCAGGTAATGTATCCATGAATTTAAGGATGAAAACCATCTCATATTTTTCTGGCTGTAGACTTAAGCCTATTTTTCATCCTTCATCATACATATTTTATGCGCTTCATTGCGATCTAAAAAAAAATAACCTCAGAGGCGCTAAAACGTCATGTGACCTACCCGAGTACTGCGATGGGGCCAGTGTTGAGTGTACGGCAGTGGACAAACATCGGCCCGATGGAGAAACGTGTCCGGACAACAAACATGTTAGTTTACGTTTTCTTCATTTTTTTAGGACTTGTTTCACGTTTTCTTTTCACAAATAAATACAAAATACAGGCGATTTGCTATGGCGGCCGTTGCGCGTCGCGCGTGGGGCAGTGCAAAGCGATGTGGCGAAATGATGCTCGCCATTCTGCCGAATCCTGCTACCGGAGCAACGAATGCGCGCCTATTCAGGTATCAGCATTTGATTATCTTTTTTTATTAATTATTTAATTCGTTTGGCATTTGAGCACTAAAATATTATAACTAGTTGTAGTAATAATAATAAAATTTAAGATCCACGGCCAAGTTGTGCATTCGACCGCGAAATGCGCAAAGCAGTAAGTTTTTTTGTGCATTTGTGCATTTTATAATTTATTCTTTGAAATTTTCTCATCGTTTTCCAGAGATGACATGTGCGGATTGTTGCACTGTTCTGTGCCGAATTTCAACCCGGATCCGAGGGTTAAAGAATACAATAAAGGATGGGCCCTGCAGTTCAACCCAGAGGTGGGGTTTTTCTGGGTCTAATGCTGTGGAAAAAGTCAAAGATAAGAGGGAATATTTGAATTCCCGCAATTTCATATTTCAGCTCCCATTATAGGTAGCGACTTGAAATTTGGATTCTGGGGTGTAAATTGAAAGACCACCCCAGAATCCAAATTTCAAGTGCCTAGCACCGCTGGGAGCCGATGTATGAAATTGCGGAATTCAAATCTTTCCTCTTCTCTTTGACTTTTTCCACAGCATCAATTCGCTTACAATTTGTCGTAATCGAGCGCTTACAATCACGTCATTCTAGTCCCCCAAAATTGTAAACAATTGTTACAAATGGAAGAAATTTCATTTAAGGACAAATGCAAGCGAGCGTACGTTGACTATCAAAAGGGTTACAAACCGGAAGACTATTACATGGGAATGACACCGGATGGAGCGAGTTGCGCCAAAGGAAAGGTTAGTAAGGATTGATGATAGTAGAGTTAAGGTTAGTAAGGGTGCTTTTAGTAAGGTTAAGTTTAGTAGGGAAGGTTGACTAGGTTAGTAAGGTTTATCACATGGGAATGACACCGGATGGAGCGAGTTGCGCCAAGGGAAAGGTTAGTGGAAGGCAGTATTTGGGCGCCTGACTGATTATTAAGCATGATGTGAATGTCTGTTGAGTATTTTGTCCTGTACATTGCAAACGAAAAAATAACATTCCAGATTTGCGTAAAACAAAAGTGCGTCCCTTCGTCGATGGCGCCTGTCTACCCTGAACCCCAAGACGACGAGCCAGACAGCGTATCGATTGCGAGTCACGCCGTCTGTATCCTGATGGGATTCATAATTGCCCGAATCTGATACGCATAGATCAAAAAGCCGTCAGAAGTCGAATAAATCATCTTGAAATTACACTCACCCGAGATATCTCGTCGTTTTCTTGCTGTCAGATATTGTTGTTGTCCCACGTGATTTTTATCAATGTTCTGAAAGAAATAGTCAATATTGTTTAGCTATTGGAAGAAACTCGCCAATGGAAGTTTACATTTCCACCGCAGCAATCACATCTCCAGTTTATGTCCCACTTCTGATAAACAGAAAATCCAGTTGAATGTGTGCTATCTGCCATCGATTTATCTTCATGTTTATGTATGTTTTAACCGTTTTCATTTAGTCTGAATTTTTAAACTGGTTGAGAAGTATAATTTATCAAAATAAATTACATTCAGCCTCACTGCATTCAATATCTCCTTCATGGAGTATTGTGAGAAGATACCCATTCATGAATCGGCTCTTCCTGTTCCATCTTTCTACTTGGAAAATTTTGCTCTGCCTATTTACAATTGGATATTTCCTCAATATTTGATTTTTCTATTCGTGACTCTTCTCAAAAATGCATTCATCAATATATGGAATGAGCAGAAGCGAATCAGGAGAAACAAGCTGAGAAATTTGTTGATCCGACGTATTGAGAGGTTCTTTGACTCTCTCTTTTTCTACTCTCCCGCTGCTCTAATCGACCAGAGAGCATTGCAAAATTAGAGAATGAAGTTTGTTTCGTTGTATTGTTGTTTTTTGGCATAATACTATTGAAAGTTGTAGATGTTTATGCTTTTTTTTCTTTGCAATATCACCAATGATAAAACGAATTGAATCCTGGAAGACCAGGAAGAAACGCTTTGTGTCAAATTGTTGAAGCGTAGCCACAGGGTAGTGAGGATTCGAAATGGACGCTGCCTAATCAGAAAACGTTACGATTTTATATCATTATTGATCACTTTCTGCCTCGATTTCATTGATTTTGCAATCATCCGATGTCTACAAATGAAGTGGAAATCGTTGGATGCTCTCGGAAGAAGGTTATAATTTTAAATATTAATAAAAATTTCACATTTTTATTAGTTCAAAAATCCATTTTCAGACCCGCAAACTCGCTCCGGGTGATAAAATTGGCAGTATTTATCTACGGGCATTAGGAGTGACTCAAGTGATGCTGAATGCAATCGATGACCTAGAGGTTTTCAATTGTGCCATGTGCAAATAAGTTAATTATTATTTCAGCAATTGCGATTCGCCGTGACTTCGCTCGAGCATAAGCGTATTGAAGTTGAGAATGCAGATTGCAAAAGGCAAGCAAAATAAATTCATTTAACCATTTTTCAATGTTTTTATACTCTAGAGATTCTCCGCTTCGCTCAATGATCTATCTACTATCGACTACGTTTGAACAGACTCTGAAGAACATCCTGCAAAAGGAGGAGATTAGACATAACATAGCTGGGATAAAAAAGGTGACACTAATTTATTAATAATGAGAATTATCAGAGCATTTTTTTTTAAAGTGCGGAATTACGAGCAATTTCAGGAAATTGATCATTCTGAAGAACAAGTTTATCATGGCTTTGGAGATGCTACTGTAAAAGAAGAACTGGAGGACGAATTTGACCAGCAGCTCCGGGTGAAAATCGAAGTGGTTAAGGTGCAAACTCTAAATTACGATCAAAGAATCACTTTTTTACAGAAAGAACCATATGCCAATAAGGGAGAAGACAAGAAACAAACGAGCAAAAAAGTGAAGAGTGAAAATAATTTTGCACTTTCAAAATCTACGGGAAGGCTTACTTGCAATATCTGTAACAAGTCTTTCGCTAATAAATCAAGTATAAAATATCATATGAGACTGCACTCGGGTGAGTACACTCATTTCATTTGATTTTTTCAGTTACATTTTAAAAAATAAAAAAAATATCTAAAAAAAATAAAAATATCTCTTTATTCAGATGCCGAAGAAGAACGATGTCCATATCAGTGTAACGAATGCGGAAAGAGATTTTCACAGATTGGCACCTTCAAGAGGCACTTACAAATTCATTTACGTCAGTTATTCGTTATTTTTCAGTTGAAATTCTTTTATTTTTAGCTGATGATGATCCGGAAAAGAAGAAATTTGGTTGTGAAATTTGTGGAAAGACATTTTTGCAAAAAAGAGCCCTTCAGAACCACAGTGCAAGTCACATTGGTGAGTGGAGATTTCGTCATGCATCCAAATTATTTGTAATTTCCAGATAAAGAGAACAGGAACTTGCCGCACCATTGTTCCCAATGTGATATGAAATTTGCACAGGCTTGTGCCCTCAGGCAACACATTATAGTACATCTCGGTTAGCTCGTTCGAAAAACACATAAATTCCCAGCATTTTCAGCTCCTGACGATCCTCAAAGAAACAAAGTTGAATGCGAGGTTTGCGGAAAGCTTATTGCAGCATCGAGTGTCTTCAGGCACAAACTTACACATTTCGGTATGAATTTTCCATTTGTGTGATTCAACAATCTTTAAAAGTAATTACAACATTTCTCAGATAAAAACGATCCAAGGAGGGAAAAATTCAAATGCGAGATCTGTGGGAAAACATTCACAGAAATGAATAGTGTTGTCAAGCATGCGCAGATTCATATGAGTTAGTTTTATTTATTTATTTCCATTTTAATGTCATTATAATCAATGAAATAATGAATTATTTTAACCAAAAGAATTACATAGTCTTGACATAATAAATATTTATTGTAGATGATGATAACCCTCTGAAAAAGAAATTCAAATGTGATACGTGTGGAAGAATCTTTTCAAGCAAACGCTATCTGAATTTTCATACACTTCAGTTTCATGCACGTAAGTTCCCATTATCATAATTTAGTCTCAGTAGACACAATTTGAAAGAGTTATTTTCATTCAGCCGACAACGATCCCCGCAAAGAAAAGTACACATGTGATGTGTGCGGCAAGTGCGTTGTGGGCGGTCCTGCGCAATTCGCTCGACATAAGGGAACGCATTTAGGTTTGCTTGAAGTAAAGATGGCTTTGCAGGAGATGACTTGTTTAACATTTTTTGCACGATAAAATAGAAATTAATCGTGAACTGAGCGCATTTAAACGTTGCAAATATGATTAATTTCAGATAATAATGACCCAGAGAAGCGTAAATTCTCATGCACCGAATGTGACATGTTCCTCCGCACTGCAGCTGATCTAAGGGTACACATGACTCAACATACCGGTGAGCGATATATTTATTTGTTTAAAGAAGGAGTGCCGCGAATATCTGCATAACGGAGTTGTCATTGTGAGATGGGTTACTGTTGCCCAATTACACTTTCGAAGCTCCCAAATCGATTCGATCACACTCTTTTATATTTAGGAAACTATCCATACAAATGTGAACGCTGCGGTAAAGGATACAACAAGAAAAGTCGTAAGAAGAAACATTTTGATGTGAGATGCGATGCTAAAAATTTCGAAATATAACTTTTGGTAAATTTAATTCCAGAATGCGTGTCGATCACGAGTGAGGAAACATAATTTCACGATGAAAATAGAGAAGGAAGAAATCGTTGGATGAAAATGGATCGAAAAATATATTGATTTAAACTAATGAATTGAACCTGCACGAACTGTGTATTATTGTATGTGTCGTTTTTTTCGAGTCGTATAAAAAATTATAGTTCAGTGTCTATCATATTTTCTATTCTGACAATTGTGCTTGCTGCAGCGCTGCCAGCGGGATAATATGTCTAATGATATTTAAAATACGGGATACATGTCTCTATATTTCACACACTCTCTCCACTCTCTGACCGATGAGTGAGCATGTAAAATGAACAGACCCTACTCGTATAGTCCTCTAGAGTTTATGGCCGCATTAGAAAACGACGCTTGTCGCCAAAATCTATGTTTCTCATTCGTATTGTTCGTCTGTTAGTGAACGTTTCGTTTCATTTATGTTGGGAGTCTCACATTTTTCCTATCTGCATAATAGGATTGTTTACCGCTATTTTTTCAGATTATATGGCGTCCCGTGAAGAATTTCTCGAAGCTACACAACGGAAGGTGGGATTTTAATTTAAATTGTATCAAGAAGCAATTTATTCTAACTCAGGTCTCAGAGCTCTCGAAAGAAGACGACGTTAGAATACTCCTTACTAAAGCATTAGACGTGTTGGCGGCAATTAAGAGAATCGATGAACCCGAGGTTTTAGCTGATTCCATTAATACTTTTTTTTATTCTCGAATTTTTATATAAATCAATATTTATTATTCAGCAAATGAGTTTGGCCGTGCATTCATTCGAGAAGGTGCATCGTGAAACGAGCAACCGAAGGTATATCGATTTTTACACCGTTTTGCTAGATTAATTTAAAAACAATACTCAGCGATTCTCCGCTTCACTCTGGATTGTATTTCCTGACTGGTGCTCTTGAAGCTACATTTAAATATATTAATAAACGAGAGGAGCTCAGAGAACGGATGGACGGGGCTAAGGTAAGCCTAAACACGTAGGGTAAGTGAAGGAGGAAGATGTTTGTGCGAATGTGCCAGTACCTGAGAATTCGGTGCTTTCTAGTCCTTGAATGTTAATAATTATCACGAAAAAGGAGAAAAGAACCATACAACGTTCCAGCCTCCACGGAGTGTGCTCGAAGTAGATGATTATGATCAAGAATCAGATAGCTCGTCGTCGGACGATTCTATTGAGGAATCGGTGGTAGACGACAGTGGCGCGGGCAGGAGAAACAGCCAAAATACTGCGAAGAAGAAAAGAAAAAGGGCGAATGTAATGAAAGCCGTTTGCGAAATCTGCGGAAAGACTATTGCGGATAAATATAAATTGAAAAATCACCTGAGGTCGCATCTGAGTAAGCTATATTAATTATGAAAGTTTCGGCTGACTTTCTATTCTAATTTTTATCGATAGGCAGAGATCTGGCACAGAATTATCAAAGAATCAATAAAAAAAATATTTAAAAATTGAATAAATAAATTATTAGAAATTCAGAGGACGATGAGGCGAGATGTCCATTTAAGTGTGATTTGTGCGGAAAGAAATTCACCAGAGGAAGAAGTCTCAATTTACACAAGAAACGACATTTGTGTAAGCAAACATTACAAAGAAATCCATTTTTTCCGTTTAAATATTTCCAGCAAATGATGATCCGACCAAAAAGAGCTTCGAGTGCGAAATTTGTTCGAAATTGTTCATAGAAAAAAGCGATCTCACAAAACACAAAATAACACATCTCGGTTAGTTCAAGAGTATATTCTGATAATGAATAAATAAATTTGAGACAAAGATAAACTACCATTCGATTGTGATGTTTGTGGGAAAAAATTCGCAGCGGCTGGAAATTTTAAGTTACACAAATTAACTCATTTGCGTACGTTTTATTTTAATACTTATAAATAAATATTCCACTAGCCTTCCGTAATTATGCTTTCAACACATGACTGAAATTACGAAATTCAAAATAAAGTTGTCAAAGATATATCAATTATTAGAAAGTTGCTACAAATAAATTATTTAAAAAATATGTTATGTTATTATAAAAATATTTTTAAGCTGAAGATCATCCGCTGAAGCAGAAATTGAGATCGACTCGGTACAAATGTAAAATATGCGGAATTGAGTACAAATCTCAGTCTGGGTTGAGGCTGCACAAGCGTAGCCATAAAGGTAGCAAAATAAACTAACATTCAGAGAATAATTTTCTCGGCACAACGTTATATTTATTGTCCGTGCGGACTAGGAAAACGAGTGGCACGGGAAAGTGTAAACGCCGAAAAAGAACTCATTTATTAACCTTCGCATCTTTTGTTATTTTTTTGGAAACCCCTAACAATTCTGTGCCTCATAATCAATGCTCGTAGAGAAAAGATCACAAAAAGTGTAAAAAAAACATAAATTTTCTTTAGATAACGAAGATGAACGATTGCCAGAGAAGTGCGAAATTTGCGGGAAAAGATATGTCAGCCCTGCATATTTGAAGTGCCACATGGGAACACACTTAGGTTGCCAATTCGTGATTGTCTGTTAAAAAATATCCTATATTGATTACTGTTTTATAGGAGACGAAGATCCTCTCAAAAAATATAAATGCGAAGTGTGCGGGAAAAAGTTTTATGAGAAAGGCAAATATCAGGAGCACAGGAGAACACATTCTGGTTAGTTGGTGCATAAAATAAAATTGTTGAATAAGTGATATTTTTAGAAAACGAAGACGAAAGGAAGCCATTTCAATGTGAAAAGTGTGAATTTCGGACGGGCTATAATATAGTGCTCAAAAGGCACATGCGAACTCATTTGGGCACGTTTTTTGGCCGAAGAGTAATTTTTAAAAATTTCAAAAATATCTTTCAGCTCCAGATGATCCATCTTTGGAGAAATTCCAATGTGATATCTGTAACAAGAGCTTTCAGTCAAAAACTAACCTGCAAAACCATAATAAACTACATCTAGGTGATTTTTTAAATCGCTAATTAAAAGACAAATTTTAAACAAAATTTAGATGATGTCGAGCTAAGTCGTCCACATAAATGTAACGAGTGTGGAACGAGATTTGTGTTGGCAGGTTCACTAAAAAAACACATCAACGAAAATCACACAGGCGAGCTTCATTTATCTTTTTCAATTGTAATCTCTCGATTTCACATATATATATATCCATTCCTAGATGCACCTCACAAGAAGATGTTCGAATGTGAAGTTTGCGGGAAATTTTTCGCGAGAATGCAATCACTTTCATCGCACAAAATGTTACACTTAGGTAAGTCGATATCCATATTTATGCTTTAATTAACATCGACGTTGTCCAATAATTAATTATCTATTCAGATGAAAACGATCCGCTAGCTGAGAAGAACAAATGTGGTGTTTGCGGGAAGATTTTCTTTAATTCGGAAATCCTTAAAGTGCACAAAATAGGACATCTTCGTGAGTTTTTTTGATAGAAGATTCATATCCGTTTCCTTAAACTAAAAGAAAACAAAATTAAGCCGATGACGATGAACTCAAGTTAAAGTACAAATGCGATATTTGCGGGAAATTTATTCTCGGTGAAATTGCGCTCTCACGTCACAAGGAAATGCATCTAGGCAAGTTTTGAATAAAGGGATCTAAAAGAGAAAATTATTTTCATCCTTATGATTTTAGACGACAACGATCCTGAGCAAGCAAGGATCAAGCGGAAATTTGATTGTCCCAAATGTGAAAAGTCATTTCGCAGTACTTCAATTCTTAAGAAACATCTTTCACGATTCCTCCACAAGGGTCAGCGAACTCTGCCAACTTTTTCAAAGTCTCCCACGTTTTTTGTCCGAAGTATATGCGTATTTCGAACAAAAAAACCTATATATGCTCATCCTTTTTTTTAAAGAAACCATGCGAAATGAGTACATTTATAGTATTTGGGTATATTCATTCCATTTTCAGGTGAATCGGTGAAATGCGAAAAATGTGAAGAAACGTTCACTAGCAACAGGAATTTTGCTGTACATATGCGAAAACACATTCAACCTATCGAATGCTCAGTGTGCCGCAAGAAATTTAAGATAGGCGCAAATCTTCAAACACATTTTGCTCGAAAGCACGGAGCTGCAAGTAACAGAAAAGAGGTGAGACTACAAAAATATTATTATTTGTTTATTTCATCACTATTTCGCAGCAAACAAGCCGATTCACAACATCTGCCAACGAAGATGGAAAGAAAGACGAGGAAATGGAAGGCATTTCTGATTCTGAAGACGATTTCGAGACGTCATCGGATGATTCGGAAGAGGATGAGGACGTGTGAGAAGAAAGAATGATCAATCGTCAACGAAAACAAAATTTTGGCACAAATGACGCTTCACAGTGTATGTACTTGTTGCAAAATAATGTTTGTCATTTAAATTATGGAAAGTCATTTTGTTTTTTGATGTGCAGAAAATGAGATAAATAAAATCGGTTGTTCCATTACAAGAACCAAACACACAAGTTTCAAAATACATTTCACTCAGCGTTGAGCAGATTAAACCGCAGAATAGTTCTAGCGATTCGTTTTTTGGTTCACTCTTTCTGCCGCAGCTTTTTCTTTTTTTCACAGTGTCTGTTCCATGGAGCATGCGCTACAAACATCATTTCGGCTCAATGGAAAAAGAAGATTTATTCCGTGCTGTAGGATATCGCAATTCCAATGCACAGAACAGATAGATAATAAGTACAGCATTGCCAGAAGGTAAGCAGTTTACTATCATTCATCCGTCCTATGTAATCGTAAACCGTCGTAAATACGAATTATGATTAATTATTAGAAGTTCTCTCTCATCAAAACTGGCGGCATCCGAGTTGTTGATGGATAGACCAGCATGAAATTCTCATGTTTTTGATCAATATCATGTTACTATCATAAGGTTATTTCTTTACCCGTCAATGTTACTTCACTGTGCTGATTGTTGGTAATCATTCATAGCTAGCAGAAAAAATATTGCTGGTTAATGTTCGCTGCAATGTTGCGTTATGAGCTCTTGGAATATAATATAACATTAAAAGTTTAATTTCAGTTGTTCAAAAGAAGAAAGATGCTCGCACTAGTAGAAGATCGAATCAAACAGACTCGGCGGAAAGTAAGTTTTATTTCATAGTTCAATAAATTTTTAATAAAAATCAGGCGTTTAATCTCTCTTCCAATGATGATCTTGGAAATGTTCTTCAAAAAGCTGCCAATTCACTGCAAGCTTTTATGAAAATAGATTACACTTTGGAGGTCAGTTCAGGTTTCGAAATATACAAAAACTAAATATTTTAAAGAAGCTCGACTTTGCTTCAACTTCGCAAAATATGGAGCTCGAAAGCGATAGAAATACTGACGCGAAAAGGTAGTTTTTCGTTTTTCTTCAATATTTTATGTGTGATAATATCTTTTCAGAGAATCCGCCCTACGAAATTTGGTTTATGAGCTACCTGAAATGCTAGAGAGAACAATAAATTGGATAAATGAGAAGGAGAATAGTCGTCTATGTTTGAAAGTGAATAATCATATCCAGGCAAAATCTGTGAGTGAAGTTGATTTTTGCAGGATAATTGGGATATTTAGGCATACCAAAAAAAGGAGTAGATATTTGACGAGAAAATTTCCAGGTAGACGTGCATGATCTTTGTGAGATATCGGACCACGAAGATGAGAAACAGATTAAAGTAGGGAAAGTTAGTGAACGAAATACTCAAATTGAGAAGATGAAGTCAGAGGTAACGTTTGAGCCAAATGATATTACTTTATCCACTTTATCCAAAAAAATTCAACAAAAATCATGTTTTTCAGTCATCAGATACTGATCTCTGGGCGGTATCCGACCACGAAGGGGAGATTAAACACGATACTTCGAAGAACAGTGACGATTCCAAGCAAGAACTGGTACTGTTTCGACTAGTAAATTTCCGCACATTACTCCTTGCGAAAGTCCGCCAAAATCTTTTCATAGAATGTCGCGATTAGGGCTGTCTGGGTGAAGAATCCGTCTCTTCATTCTGCGTACTCTCTCGTCACTCTCACCGGTGAGAGAGCACGAGGAATGAAGAGACGGATTCTTCACCCTGACAGCCCTAGTCGCGATGCTCATAACCATTTTCTTTATAGCGAAATTTTCGTATTCCTCGCATATAAATGTTTCAGCAACCCGATGACAGTGATGACTATTCGGATTCTGAAGCCGACACGGAAGATGACGAGGATGAAACTGAGCCTTCACAACAAAGCGGAAAATTCACGTGTGAATTCTGCAACAAGGACTTCGCTTATAAGTGCTCGCTCAAATTGCACCGAAAAATTCACTTGGGTGAGTTAGACAATTCCTCCTAATGAATTAAACAATGAAAATTATTTGCAGAAGCCGAGGAAACGCGAAAACCGCACAAGTGCGACGAATGTGGATACAGATGCAGTTTAATTGGCAAACTCAACGAACATAAGAAAACTCATTTGCGTGCGTTTTTTTTGACGAGGACTTGTTTGTAATTTTGAAAATGATCACACAGTGGTTGTGAGCCAAGAATGATTCGAGAGATCACGAGTTCGACCCCCCCCCCCAGCTCGCCCTCAGATCCATCCACACCAATGACACTAAGAAATGTTGGAATTGGTGAAAACCACAATAATATATCCCCTACAACGTGAACACAACACGGGCGGTATAGCCTCACGCACTGAACGCACAATGGGCTTGGGGATGGAGATCCCGCCCTAATGAGGAAAATGCCTAACACCTTTACCCTTTTATACCTTTTTGTATTTTAGCACCATCGTTCGAATGTGATATTTGTGGAAAATTCTTGTCGAATCCACAATGCCTGAGAGACCACAAGAAAAGGCACCTGGGTAAGTGTTTACTTGTTTTGATGTATTGATGTATTGAACTCGAAATCACAACGAATATCAAGTGTTCTCGAACACTCCTACACCGTTGTTGTAATGGCTAAACATAGGGTAGGGACACGCCTACTCTATTAATCACTAGGTCGGTTATAATGAAATTATTTGTATTCAGGTGAACTTCACTTCAAGTGCAATCAGTGTGAAAAGGCGTATGCCAACAGTGCTTCTCTCAAAAGTCACATGAAAGTGCATACTGGTATGACCTTGAAAAAATTTCAATATTAATTAAATTATATATTATAGAAGATGAAAGCGTTCGAAAACCACACAAATGTGAACAATGCGACAAACGTTTCATAACTCTTCCCCATCTTGAAGATCACAAGGAAACTCATCGGCGTATGTAATATGTCCATATTTATTATTTGGAGATAATTATCAATAGTAAATATTTGTTTAAGCTCTTGAAGAAAGACGCAAATTTGAATGCGGTACATGTGGGAAACTTTGCGCAACTATGAAGAACCTTTTGATTCACATGCAAACACACATTGAGGGTATGTTTTAGAAAATGCGAGCTGCAGAACTTCAATATATTTTCCAATTCAGATAAGCCTCTATTCCAATGCCATCTTTGCGAGAAATCATACAAATATGCAGCAAATCTCAGAGAACACATGAACACGCATGCTGGTAGGATATTTTATGTCCGTTAATGTTCACACGAAGGATATGTTTCAGACAATGAAGAAATGAAGAAACCGCATCAATGTGATATTTCTGGAGAAAGATTTACGGCTGCTGGATCCATGAAAACGCATAAGAAAAGGAAACATATTCGTGAAGGTTAAATATTCTCTATTCCTTCTTTATTTACTGAAATTTCGAAAGACATTTTAATTCTTTTTAAATTGCCGCCTGACATGGTCATATCATTTCTTTTCTTATAGATCACATCAAAGATCTAATATATTTTCAGCCGATGATACCTCGGAAAAAGCCCAGTGCGATATTTGCGGAAAAATTCTCTCAAAGCATTATGCGATGACAGCTCACAGGGAGACGCACATGAGTAAGTTCCAGCGATAGCTTTTGCCGATATAAACTACTTTATAAAAAAACAACATGTTTTTTTTAATATTGAATATTTAATTACTTACTTTTTCTAGCCGGGAATGATCCTCGCAAGACCAAGTTCGAGTGCCGTACTTGTGGGAAGATTATATCCAATAAATCCGGCCTGACTGCTCACGAGAAAACGCATCTCGGTAAAACACTAAATTTAAATTTTTTTCAATTTCATTTCGTTGTTTTGATAGTGATAGATCGATTTTGAATTTTTACAGACGACAACGACCCACAATCGGCAGCATTGAAACGACCGTACAAATGCACCGAGTGCGATGGCGCATTTCGAACGGGCGCAATTCTACGACACCACATGTTCCGACACACAGGTAAAGTATACAGTTCGAAGTACAAGTAAGGGTCTCTTCATTTTGCACACCCCCCGCACTCGTATTTCGAACTCTAGTTCGTAGTACGGCAACTGTTTTCTCAATTCTTTTGCCATTTTTAACCGGCTGGAGTGAATGTTTATGGTTTCAGTGGAATTCAAAATTTCTAAATAATATTACTATTTTCAGGAAACTATCCGTTCAAATGTAATCTCTGCCCTAAGAAGTTCATTCTCGAACACCTGTTGAAGAAGCATTTAGAAGCCCACGAGAAAGGAACAGTGAAAAAGCCTCATCGTCGAACGAAAATGTGCAATCTCTGCCCAAAGAAATACGCCACAAAAGTTGAGCTGGAGAGGCATCTGAAACGACATCAAGGTGAAATTAAATATAATTTAATAATTTTTTTAATGATGTTATTATTTAGAAGGGATCGTGGGTTCATCATCTGAGGGAGAAGGAGAAGATCTTGAAATGATTTACTCCTGTGAGCACTGTCCGAAGAAGTTCAGAAGTGAAGAAAGATTCAAACTTCACCAGTTGTTGCATAATGGTGGGTACTTATATATAATTTTTTTACCTGTTTTATTCTGTAGTTGTGTTTTATAATTATAATATATTACAGGCCGAAGTGACAAGTACAAATGCAATATTTGCGGGCTGACACTTGGTGGTAAAGAGAATCTAAGATTGCACAGAATCAGAAAGCATCCGGGTCTGTTGATTTCTACTAAATGATTTTTGTTCGTTTAATTTTCTTTTATTTTTGAATTTCAATTAAATTTTTTGAAGAGACTCTGCCTAACGGAGAAAACGAAATATGTAGACGAAATGCGCAAGCGAAAAAAGCACGCCGTGCGGATTCTGAATCTGAAGAATCTGTTGACGTGAGCGACGAGGCTAATGAGGAAGACGACGAAATGAACGATATTTCTTCTTCGATTAAGGATGAGAAAGAAACATAACTAGTATTGGTCTTTGTTTTTCTCATTTTTTATGACATCTCTATCATCAATAAATTGTAATTTCATGTGATAAAGTAAATCAAGAAATGAAAACACAGTAATAAAATCGCATTTCATTCTCGGTTGTTTAAATACTGTTGTAGAGATATTCAGAGAATACGGTTCGCGAGAAATTTACCACCTTCAAAGTGTTTCGAATACAAGCGTTGCCACAAGGAAAGTTGGTTACAGGTGGGCGACAAAAGTAAGTATGCATGGAGCGCCCGCCCAAATCGTGAATATTAAAATACCGAATATTTCTTGAATTTCGTTCGTCAATTTCGATTTTTTTCAATTGTATTCTGGTTTTTCATCGTAAGATGACAGACAAGGGAGACGATGGACTTGAGAAGTTGCGACAGAAGGTTATTATCACTCAACAAGATCGAAATTTGAATTGTTTATTTCAAAATTATATTTATTTTATATTAGGCTTCTGATCTCGCTGACAATGACAATATTCGGAATGTTGTACAGAATGCGGTAATTTCATTAGAAGCTCTGTTGCAAATAGACACAAATTCGCAGGTTTGTTGATTTTTCGACACATTTGAAAGGCAATGCTTCAGATACTCAAAATCGTTGAGTCCTCTCTCGAGTTGGATCTGGAGCGCGTAAGGAACGCAAATGGCACAAAGTATTTTTTCAAAAGAATTCCTGCTGTTTCCCAAAACCATTTCAGAAATTATTCAATGGTACATGAACTATCTCGAATGTGGAATAATACCATAGAGTGGATTAACGAGAAGGAGAAGAGTCGGAAGGGAACAAAACAAAATTTAACGGTGATTCTATGATTAATATAACATAATTTATTACTCTCTGTTGTTGAAAAAAGACGAGTAAGTATATATAGAGACGGCAAGCCCCGCCCACTTTGAGGGGACAGTGAATCGCACAAAACCTGCGCAGAGGGACGACACTTTGAATACTTAACCAAATCGGTCGTTCAATAGCGCTATGGATAGGTCTCAGCTGCCTTTACAAATGACCCGTGGAGCAGCTGGATCTGACAACTTTAAATCGATAAAAATTGATAAAGAATGGACTGTGATAGGTGAATTAAGCACTTCCCGTGAACGTACGATGCTGCTCCTCTCGTTATTCATTCTTTTGATTTTTAGAAGACGATTAGAGAAGAAAAAACGATAATCAAAAGTGTTTTCGAATTGTCGTCCACATTTAAAGATCGGAAGTACGCACGTTACATTATTCCGACCTACGATGTTTAGCGGGCGCGCTCATTCAAATTTCGTCGCTTCCCTTCTCCCTCTCGCGTCCCTTATGAAAAACCGCGCTAACTCCGCCCCCTCCCACCCCCTTCCTTTCGCTGTCCTCTAACCCGTCGTGAATAACACGCGCGCTGCCTGGGTAAGGGGCGAATTCTCTCAAGAATTGTCTCTCACGACTCAGCGAAGCTATGGCCTTCGATCTTTGGGAATAAGCTCGAAATAAGCTCCGCCCTCTTTTCGCTCGTCCTGGTTTCCGCCGTTTCTCTATTATGCCCTGTACGCATGGTTTTTGGCCCATAACTCGGTTTGAAGATGAGATTTCGACAAACGGCAAAAAGTATGATCTTATTCAGACCAAGAGGGATCCATTGGACACCAAAATATGACTTTACGATAGATTTCGACAATCACGTTGCGGTCTCTAAGTATATAAAGTAAATAATGAAAAAGTATATAAAAGTAAAATATAAAGGTAAAGGTGTTAGGCATTTTCCTCGCTAGGGCGGGCTTTGCCAATTGAACGGTGAGTCAGTGATGAATATAAAAGAATTTTTTGCTAAGGATAGTAAATATGGAACAACATAACCGAGAAATCAAGAACGAAGTAGGCATGACAAGTCCGGTGTAAAATTAATAAAACAACTGTAGTAAAAATATATGGCATGAGTCAAAGAATTATTCACAATATAATTATTTTATAATATTATTTCATAATTGCAGGGCTTCGAACATGAAAGCAATGGAATTGTGAACGATAATCGAGTTGAAACGAATGCTAGGAAGGAAATGAAGGATGAAGTAAGAATACATCTAAAAAATACCTTTCTGTAAATACTTTCTTTGCAGATTAATGAGAATTCACAGGAAGATTTCGAGCAGCACCTCTTTGAAGTTTCCGACTATGAAGGATCAGATGAAAAGTGGATTAAGGAAGAGGTTCATTATAAGAAGTTATACTTCGCATGAGTTGATCAAAGACGAGAATCCTTGAAGAATGAATCCTAAGAATAAACTGAAACTTATTTTGGATATCCTAATCGGAACTATTACACTATTTTAACTAGGGTTGGCATTTCGGGGGTAACGGTCCGCTACGAGAGAGGGAGAGGGTAACGGACCGCTACGAGGGATGGGGAGGGTAGCGGTCCGTTAACCCCGTTACCGTTTAGCCAACCCTAATTTTAACAGATCGATTCCGACAACAATTCGAGTATTGATGCTGAGAGTGATTTTACTGATGAAGAGGAATCGTTCGAACCTGAAAAAGTGCGAGGTTCTAAGAAAAAAGGTAACTTATAGTGCGTTTTTTTCTTCGCCCGGAAGTAAAAAAAACCCAAACGATAAATTATTACATACACTTTAATTTCAGGTCGGAAGTGTGAATGCGATCTGTGCGGAAAGGTTTTGAGAGATCCCCAATCGCTGAAAAGGCATAAACTGACTCACAGAGGTTCGATTAATATAGAATTTTTCTTTAAAAAACGAATAAAATTGATTTAGATGAGCTACCATTCAAGTGTGATCAGTGTGAAAAGGCATACGCCAGCGAGCATGGCCTTAAAATTCACATGAAAATGCATACTGGTATGTCCTCACTTTTTTCTGGTTTTTTTTGTTTTTTTTAAAAATTCTTTTTTAAAATATTTTTTACAGAAGACGAAACGGTTCGTAAACCGCACAAATGCGAACAATGTGAATGGCGTTTCACTTATCTCTCACATCTTGAAGATCACAAGCAGACTCATCTTCGTGCGTTATTTTTCCAAATGAAAAAAAAAATTAAAAATGCGAATTCAGCCATCGAAGAGCGGAGAAAATTCCAGTGCACCACATGCAATAAACGCTTCGTCTCCGAGAAGATTCTTGCGGGACACATGAAAAATCATCTAGGTTATCGTAAAATTATTTTCAATTCCACTCTAAGCTGAACGAACGTGGGGGCGGAGTAAGGAAGAAGCCGGGGGAGCCTAGTGAGGGGGAGGCATGTCCTCCTCCCGCTTCCCCTCCCTTCCTCTCTCCCATCCAATCGATAGCTCGCTAACCAGCACATTGAGTTTGCTGAGCATTTCATGCAGCTTCCTAGATCTATAGTTTCAAACGCTAATTAAGTCTTTTTAAATATAATGTGAAATAATGTATTTTTCAGATACTGAACCTAAATACAAATGCCATCTCTGTGGAAAGTCCTACCGAGACTCCCACAATCTCAAGTATCACATGAACACTCATGCAGGTGAAGCCCTATGATGACAAATTTCAATCCTCAAGAACATTAATTTTTAGACAGTGACGAATTAAAGCGCCCGCATGAGTGTGATGTTTGTGGAGAAAGATTCACATTTGCTTCATCCATGAAGTCGCACAAAAGTAGAAAACATACACGTGAGATTTGACGAGTCTAGTTTCTCAACCTATTTTTCGTTAATCGAAGAGTTTTTGGAGTCTTATGTTAATCGTCCAAACCTATTTGATCTTTTTGTTTGATACAATGCAATTTTAGAGATTGACGATCCTCTCTTTGAAAAAGCAGAGTGCGATATTTGCGGAAAGATTCTCTCCAAGCATTATGCGATGACTTCTCACAGGGAGACACACATGGGTAAGTTACAATTCGATGATGCTGCAGATTTTTTTGACTATTTTTGGGTTAACGATTTTTCATTTTTTTCGCCACTTTTTAAAAATGAAATGACGTCTGTTGTGAGGTCCTTTGGAAAAACCTAGCCTTTTGACAATTTATTTACTGTTATTTGTATACTTTATTTCCAGCCGACGACGATCCTCGCAAAACCAAATTCGAGTGCGGTACTTGCGGAAAGATTCTTTCCAATAAATCTGCATTGACTGCTCACGAGAATACGCATTTAGGTACGATTTCATTGATTATCACTATCGTCGAGGAGATGCCAGGCTAATTATATAAAACATAATTTATTGTTGCATTTGTCGCTTCAAAGATGTATCAATATTCGGTCATTCAGCCGAAAATGATCCCAAGTTAGTCGAGATCAAGAAACGGCATACGTGCAATGTGTGTGGCTACGCGTCCCTTACGGCAGCGGCTCTTCGTGGGCATATGGATCGACACGCCGGTAAAAATAGGCCGCATGCCGACATTGTTCGACATAGGAGCAAGAACTATTTTTTGTTGAAAAATACTGAATTCCTTTCAGGAAATAAACCGTTCAACTGTGGTCTCTGCCCTAAGCGATTCATTAGCGAGTTTGAACTCAATAAGCACTTAGCAGCTCACGAGAAGGGTACCGTGAAGAAACCCCATCGTCGAACCAAAATGTGCAATCTTTGTCCGAAGAGATTCGTAAAGAGACTTGATCTGGATACGCACCTAAAACGACATCAAGGTAGAGACAATTTGTTATGCATATAAAAAAATTTGGGTGCTCATTGTCATGTCTCTTGCACCCCCTATTTAATAAATATTTAAAATATTTGAAAATTTGCATTCAGAAGGAATCGCGGGTTCATCGTCTGAGGCAGAAGGTGAAGATCTAGAACAAATATATTCCTGCCCAAAGTGCCCCCAGAAGTTTAGGAGCGAATGGAAATTCAAGCAGCACCAGTTGTTGCATAGTGGTTAGTTGTTAGTGTTTTGTGCATTAGCATTTATTTAATCCTTATTTAGGTAGAACTAGCCAGCTACGCTCGCTTCGCTCGCTCGCTGGCTAGATGTCGCCGGGTTATCCCAGTCATCTGCAAGCGCTTCGCATCGCCGGGTTATCCCGATAATATGCGAACGCTTCGCAAACGCTTACCAGTAATTTGCAAACGTATTTAGTGGCTACATTATAAATGTTTTCCGGATCGCTCTCGGTCTCAAGAGCCTTTCATAAGCGTGAATGTGTTCCACCGATCTAAAA
>LS487454.1:361731-392016 GCA_900490705.1 Pristionchus arcanus
CATTCATTTCAGAAGTTTTTCAATGGTTCATGAATTATCTCAAATGTTAACAACAACATTCAAGTGGATTAATGAGAAGGAAATGGCTAAAACTACAGTGGTGAGCTAGCGTTTCGGACCTCGACGGGTGTTTTTTGTTTCAGGGCACTTTGTTACCTGATAAGGCAAGAAGGATAGAGCAAGAGGTGAAAATGAGTGTACCAGGCCAAATGAGAGAAATCAAAAAGGAAGTAAGACGCTTTCAAACTAATAAAACGTACAAATTTAGTATAATCAACGATTAGGGTGAAAAAGTGATCATCCGATTAAAAAAATATTTATATTGGCTAATGAAATGCCACTTCAGGAACATGGAGCAGATGAAGACAATTCAAATTTCAATTGTAATAAATCAGAAAACGTTGCAATGAAGGAAGTCAAGATAGAGGTGAGGAAATTTCAGCAAACTTCTCTGTGTTCCCTGAGAGAGGGACACATTTTCCGAAGAATTGGTACTATTTTAGAGAACATTAATTGAATATTATTGCAATATTTTAGCAGACAGATTCCGACAACTATTCGCATTTTGATGATGGAAGTGAATTTACTGATGAAGAGGAATCTTTGTACCCTGAGAAAGTGAGAGGCTTTAAGAAAAGAGGTATAGTGCAATTTTTTTCCTGAAGTAAAGTTTTCAAGAAGAAAAATGCTCAAACAAAAAATTATTTCGGTATTTTTAATTTCAGCTCGGAAGTATGAATGCGATCTTTGCGGAAAGTTTTTGAGAGATACCCAATCGCTGAAAAGGCATAGGCTAACGCACATGGGTTCGATTATTTTTGTCAACAATTTTTACACCGAAATATATTTGTTTTAGGAGACCTTCCATTCAAGTGTGATCAGTGTGAAAAGGCCTACGCCAGCGAGCATGGCCTTAAAATTCACATGAAAATGCATACTGGTATGACCTCACTTTTTTCTGTTTTTTTTTTTTTTAAATTATTTTTAAAATATTTTTTGCAGAAGACGAAACGGTTCGTAAACCGCACAAATGCGAACAATGCGAATGGCGTTTCTCTTCTCTATCGCATCTCGAATATCACAAGCAGACACATCGTCGTGCGTTATTTTGCCAAATGAAAAATATTTTAACATTCATATTCAGCCATCGAAGAGAGGAGGAAATTCGAGTGCTCCGCATGCAATAAACGCTTCGTTTCAGAGAAGATTCTTGCGGGTCACATGAAAAATCATTTAGGTTATCGTAAAATTATTTTCAATTGCACTCTTAGCTGAACGAACGTTGTTGAGTAAGGAAGAAGCCGGGGGATCTCCATGTCTTCCTCCCGCTTCCCCTCTCTTCCTCTCTCCCATCCAATCGATAGCTTGCTAACCAGCACATTGAGTTTGCTGAGCATTTCACGCAGCTTCCTAGATCGAAATAGTTACAAACGCTAATTAAGACTTTTCAAATATGATATAGGAAAAATAATGTATTTTTTTCAGAAACTGAACCTAAATACAAATGCCATCTCTGTGGAAAGTCCTACCGAGACTCCCACAATCTTAAGTATCACATGAACACTCATGCAGGTGAAACATCATAATGGCAAACTTCAGTCCTACCAACATCAACTTTCAGACAGTGACGAATTACAGCGCCCGCATGAGTGCGATGTTTGTGGAGAAAGATTCACATTTGCTTCGTCTATGAAGTCACACAAGAAAAGGAAACATACTCGTGAGATTTGACGCGTCTAGTTTCTCAACCTATTTTTCGTTAATCGAAGAGTTTTTGGAGTCGTATGCTAATCGTGTAATTACAGAGATTGACGATCCTCTCTTTCAAAAAGCAGAGTGCGATATTTGCGGAAAGATTCTCTCCAAGCATTATGCGATGACTGCTCACAGGGAAACGCACATGGGTAAGCTACGATTTCATGTTTTTTTTTCTTTTTTTTGACTATTTTTGTTTAAACTTTAAAAAAAAATAACGTCTGTTGCGAGGTTCTTTGGAACAATCTTACCTTTTGATATATTTTTACTTTTAATCGTTTTCTTCATTTCCAGCCGACGATGATCCTCGCAAAACCAAATTCGAGTGCGGTACTTGCGGAAAGATTCTTTCCAATAAATCTGGCCTATCGGCTCACGAGAAAACGCATTTAGGTACGATTTCATTGATTTTCACTATAGTCGAGGAGATAATAAAGGAAGTAGAAATCTTAATTTATTGCTGCATTTGTCGCTTCAAAGATGTATCAATAATCGCTCATTCAGCCGAGAATGATCCCAAGTTAGTCGAGATCAAGAAACGGCACACGTGTAATGTGTGTGGCTACGCGTCCCTTACTGCAGCTGCTCTTCGGGGGCATATGGATCGACACGACGGTAAGAATAGGCCGCATGCCGACATTATTCGTCCCGGGTTCAATTCCCGGCCGTGTCACCGTCTCCGCTAGAAAGGGGAATTGGGAGTGACTAGATCACGCGGTAAAGTAGGTCCGAAGAAGAGATTGGGCCCACCGGACTGAATTGGCCTAAAATCACTGGCCTAGCAGTGATCTCCCGCAGGACGCAAGTGCCTTGATTAACGGGATGATCTTTACCTTTACCTTTTACATTATTCGACATTGGAGCAAGAACGTTTTTTGTTGAAAAATACTGATTAGAATTCCTTTCAGGAAATAAACAGTTCAGCTGTGGTCTCTGCCCTAAGCGATTTATTAGCGAGTTTGAACTCAATAAGCACTTAGCCGCTCACGAGAAGGGTACCGTGAAGAAACCCCATCGTCGAACTAAACTATGCAATCTCTGTCCGAAGAGATTCGTAAAGAGACTTGATCTGGATACGCACCTAAAACGACATCAAGGTAGAGACAATTTGTTATGCATATAAAAAATTTTGGGTGCTCATTGTGAGGTTTCTTGCACCGCCAATTCAAAAGTAAATAATTGAAGATAAAAAAAGAGAAAAAATAATTTTAAAAATTTACATTCAGAAGGAATAGCGGGTTCATCGTCTGAGGCGGAAGGTGAAGATTTAGAACAGATTTATTCCTGCCCAAAGTGCCCCCAGAAGTTTAGGAGCGAATGGAAATTCAAGCAGCACCAGTTGTTGCATAGTGGTTAGTTCTTAGTATTATGTGCATTAACATTTATTTAATCGATATTTAGGTAGAACTAAGAACAAGTGCTCTGTATGCGGACTCGCGTTCAGCTCAAAATCCCATCTACTACGGCACATTGGGAGAAAACATCCCGGTCAGTTTTGTTGTCTGTTTTCTCCAAACTCGAAAAGATTCATTTTTGTATCCGGTCAAGCATTATCTTTGCTTGTTCCGATTGTGATTGTGACAACGGCGAGATGGCCGAGTGGTGTAAGGCGCCGCCGATCATTCGAAGGGTACCGAGTTCAATCCCCGCCGAGGCCAACCAAGCCCTCCATCCCTCCGGGGTCGGTAAATTGGCAGTGACCTCGGTTGCGAAAGGTAACCTACCCTAGAAGCGTTGGACCGCAGGGTATTGTAGTCCGTCTAACAGCTGGCCTTATCGGCGGTTCCCACCTAGCGTTGTCTTATGACTGTAAAATCGCTTGACGTGGATACACCTTTACCTTTTACCTTTTATTGTGATTGCAACTTATCTCTACCAATTAATATCAGAAGCTGCAAAGAACGCTGATAGCGAAACCAGAAGAGGACCCGCACCGAATAAAAAAGCTCGTCGTGCGGATTCTGCATCTGACGAGTCAGATGTCGATGAGATGAACGATGATAAAGAGGGGAGAGCCTCAACCAGCAGGGAAACACCTGGTATATCTGAAATCAGAGCGTGAACATCTCTTTTGTGTTACAGACTCGCACAAGAAGAAATCCAATTTCGCACCGGAAAAGAAGGTTTAAGGTTCTGTCCGAAAGTCGATAACCAACTTCTTTCGTCCTAAACAGCTAGTAAGCTAGGAAACTCCTAAGCAGCTAACTAGAAAATGAATTTTTTTAGCTCATTTCGCCTTTTTATGAACTCATGTTTAACAAAATATAATGTATTTGCTTGCATTCTGAATATTTTTAACAATCAATGATAAAAACAATTCGTTTGTTAGAGCAACCATCTTTACCGAATAAATAAATATGCAAATCGGGATTCAAACAACATTTGAAATCCCCACAATCCAAACGTGAGCCAGTGAATAGATACTTTCACCATAACCCAATACGGTGTTTCGAATACAAGCGTTGCCACAAAGAATACCTTTTTATTGATGTTTATTATCCAAAATAAAGATCTTAAACTATTGTTTGCAGGAGAAAAAATATCGTTCGGAAACCTTATAAATGCGGGCAATGCGACATGTGTTTCCCAAATCGATCTCGACTCGAAGAACACAAGCAATCGCATTTGCGCTTGTTATTTCATATTATTAAAAAAAAATTCAATCGATATTCAGCCCTCGGAGACCGTAGGATATTCAAGTGCAGCACATGTGGAAAACAAAACAGAAACAACCGATAGCTCGCTAACCAGCACATCTCATTTTCTGCGCATTTCAAAATACCAGAAAAGATAAAAACACGGTACTACAGGGTGGGGCAAAAGTATTGCGACACATATTGTCTACTGTATCTTCTCAATGGCTTTCAGTGATGAATCGTGGCAACTGCCAAACATTCATCAGTGTTGAGTGTACAAACTGTGACAAACAGAATTTGAATTGGTCACCCCGATATCCGAGAGTCAATCAATATCTAATCCGAAAAAAGTGACCTTGCGCCGCTAGTGATCCAAGCAATTCGAATAGATTTTCAGCTCAACCATGAATAATATATTTGCATTCAATGCTCGATTAAGAAGCACGAACATGCTTCTTAAAATCATATTTGTCAAATCTGGCATAACTTTAACCATAAGGAAAATCATGAACTTGAAGACGACACTGCGCGCTCGGATGTGCACCACCCCCAAAGTTCCATATTTTGAATCTCCTATTTGGCGTGCAGCGACTGACCCATAAATTTGCAGAGTGAATTGCACATCGAATTAATGATTTTTGATAGCATAGGTGGGAGCATCGGCAATCGTTGAATTCAAGTTCTATGATTCAGTTTTTTAATGAAAATATTCAAGCTGACAACAAATCAACAATTATTCTGAAGCTGAATAAGGCTTTATCCCCAAATAAACATCACCATAATATTACCATATGGTTATGCGCTTAGAAAAAAAAAGTAGTTTAAAATGCTATCCAATTTGGTGCTTCAGCGGCATCCAAAAATCGCGAAATAAAATAATGTGCGCCGCATGGTATTTTTCACTAATGAGTTCATTTCAACTAGTTGAATTGATTTCAACTAGTTGAAAACATGTTATTTCAACTAGTTGATTCATTTCAACTAGTTGAAAACAATTCAATTTCAACTAATTGAAATTTGGAAAACATTTGTTTTCGAGACTCTAATCGGCAATCGTTGAATACAAGTTCTATGATTCAGTTTTTTAATAAAAATATTCAAGTTGACAACAAATCAACAATTATTCTGAAGCTGAATAAGGCTTTATCCCCAAATAAACATCACCATAATATTACCATATGGTTATGCGCTTAGAAAAAAGTAGTTTAAAATGCTATCCAATTTGGTGCTTCAGCGGCATCCAAAAATCGCGAAATAAAATAATGTGCGCCGCATGGTATTTTTCACTTAAAAATTCATTGTGAAGTAGAAAGGAGTTTGCGACCTGATTAGATCAGGCAAATAATTTCTTTAATATAAGTACTTTCAGTCACAAAAATGAACACAATTTGATAGCTTTCCTTGCGGCACGAAAATTCTTTCCAGAAAATTGAAAGTTGACCATGGAAAAAGCCACCCCTCAAAATTTATTATTTGAATAAATCATGCCTTGCGAACGAAGGCATTTAAATTCCCAAATTTTATACATTATTAGGACCGGTATCTGAACAATGTATGTTGGATATTTGGGTAAGATTGGACCACTTAGAGTGGTCGAAGAATGAATCGTAATGTGTCGCAATACTTTTGCCCCACCCTGTAGAAGCTATAGGTAGAAAGTGGTTCAAATGCGAGCTTTGCCAGGAGGAAGTTTAACACGGTTGGTTGTCGAATAGTGTTAAAACCACGCTCGCATTTCTCTCTCATTTTCCAATGCTCTCTCGCAGTTCAATCAGGCGAGAGACTGTGGAAACGATGGAGAGCTCAGCCCGTCTTGCCATCTCTATTGGTGAATGTATCACATTGACCTACTCTAAACTTAACAGTCCTGTATCGACACTTAGGAAAAGAATTAGCTATATTTTTTGTCGTTGCTTAAACTATTTATCCACTTCAAACCTCTGAAGATCAAGCTTTCTGTTATTCAACAGTTTCAGAATTTGTTGCTCATTCAAAGATGGTGGGAAAAGTAGAAGCTCATCTGAAGAAGACTCGACAGAAGGTAAAAATTACTCAAAATAATTTCAAATAAAAATTTTAATAGGCTTCTGATCTCAATGATGCTATTGGAGATATTCTACAGGAAACTGTTAATTCATTGGAAGAAATGATGAAAATCGACGCGGATTCAAAGGTTTGTTAACATTTTGCGATCTGTGATAAAGCAAAGTCTCAGAAGCTAAATGACGCTGTACCATATCTCGAGATGGCGCTTGAACGCATCGAAAATTCTAATGACACAAGGTAACTATTATTTTGTCTTTCAAACTTCGTTTTTCATTCGTTTGCATTCATTTCAGAAGTTTTTCAATGGTTCATGAACTTTCACGAATGTTAACAACAACAGTCAAGTGGATTAATGAGAAGGAAATGGCTAAAACTACAGTGGTGAGCTAGCGTTTCGGACCTCGACGGGTGTTTTTTGTTTCAGGGCACTTTGTTACCTGATAAGGCAAGAAGGATAGAGCAAGAGGTGAAAATGAGTGTACCAGGCCAAATGAGAGAAATCAAAAAGGAAGTAAGACGCTTTCAAACTAATAAAACGCACAAATTTAGTATATTTTAGAGAACATTAATTAGGGTGAAAAATTGATCATCCGATTTAAGAAAAAATATAATTATATTGGCTAATGAAATGCCACTTCAGGAACATGGAGCAGATGAAGACAATGAAAATTGTAATTTTGAAAAATCAGAAAACGTTGCAATGAAGGAAGTCAAGATAGAGGTAAATTTCAGAAAACTTCCCTGTGTTCCCTGTGAGAAGGCCAGAATTTCAGAAGAAGTAATTGGTACTATTTTAGAGAACATTAATTGAATATTATTGCAATATTTTAGCAGATAGATTCCGACAACGATTCGCGTTTTGATGATGGAAGTGAATTTACTGATGAAGAGGAATCTTTGTACTCTGAGAAAGTGAGAGGCTCTAAGAAAAGAGGTTACTTATAGTGTAATTTTTTTCGGGAAGTATAGTTTTCAAGAAGCAAAATGCCCAAACAAAAAATTATTTCTGTATTTTTAATTTCAGCTCGGAAGTTTGAGTGCGACCTTTGTGGAAAGGTTGTGTGTAGTTCCCAATCGCTAAAAAGGCATAAATTGACGCACATGGGTTCGATTTTTCATACATTATTTTTGTTAAGAATTTTTATTCCGAAATCAATTTGTTTTTAGATGATCTTCCATTCAAGTGTGATCAGTGTGAAAAGGCCTACGCCAGCGAACAGGGCCTTAAAGCTCACATGAAAATACATACTGGTAAGACCTAATTTTTTCGTTCGTTTTTGCATTTTTGTTGTAAATATTATTATTATTATTTACAGAAGACGAAGTGGTTCGTAAACCGCATAAATGTGAGCAATGTGGATGGCGTTTTACTAATCTATCACATCTCGAATATCACAAGCAGACTCACCTGCGTGTGTCAATTTTCCAAATGAAAAATATTTTAACATTCATATTCAGCCATCGAAGAGCGGAGAAAATTCGAGTGCTCCGCATGCAATAAACGCTTCGTTTCAGAGAAGATTCTTGCAGGTCACATGAAAAATCATTTGGGTGAGCTTCGTATATCGGAATGTTAAAATTATTAAACTCTAATCTAGACTTTTAAAATGCGATTCAAAAAAAGAAATGCACTTTTTTTCAGAAATTGATCCCAAATACAAATGTCATCTTTGCGAGAAATCCTACAGACACTCAAGCAATCTCAAGTCGCACATGAACACTCATGAAGGTGAAAATAATGGTTTCCTTTTTTTAATAATAACCAGCCGATTTTGCCCCCGCTTTCGGCGGGGTCTCATCGGCTGGTTGGCTTTACCATTGCACGATTAGCCCCCCCCCCAATTCATTTCGCAACATTGAAAACGTGCACGACATGTTTACACCTGTTTACACTTTCGTGACCTGCCTACGTGCCTTTCGCAATAGTGGACAAACACAGCACACGCACAGGGAGACATCTCTCCTTTATTAAGGAGTATGATAATATTACTTTATCCGTCCAGCAAAAGCTTCTCGAAAGTAAGCATTTCAGAGAATGAAGAAATGAAACGTCCTCATAAATGTGATATCTGTGGAGATCGTTTCAGATGTGCTGCAAACCTGAGAACACACGCGCGTAGAAAACACATTCGTCAGTTATATTTTCTCCTTCAAATTCGAGTCTGGAGTTTTTTTTTTGGAGTTGTTGCTATGCTATTGATACATTTTCAGTAAATAGCGACCCTCACTTCGAGAAAGCCGAGTGTGACATTTGCGGGAAGATTCTCTCCAAGCATTACGCAATGACAGCTCACAGGGAAACACACATGGGTATGCACTTGCTTTTTTTACTTTTTTTATATTTTTTAATATTAAAAAAAATATTTTTCTAGCCAACGATGACCCTCGCAAGACCAAATTCGAGTGCGGCACGTGCGGGAAGATTCTTTCCCATAAATCCGCCCTGTCGGCTCATCAAAAAAGGCATCTAGGTACCGATTTTTTCTATAGTTTTCAAACTCATATTTTGAATGTCATTCTGCGAAAACTGCTATGCTAACTTGTTCTCACTTTTTTAGACGAGAACGATCCCAAGATTGTTGATCTCAAGCGTCAACACACGTGTAACCAGTGCGGGTATGCGACACTCACGGCAGGCGCACTTAAACAGCATATGATTCGGCATACAGGTAAAAATAAAAATAATCGGGTCTCGCCCACAACTGAAATCATCTCTTGACAAAAAAAAAATTTGAAAAATACGAGCGATATGTACAGGGATGTCAACAACTCGCTATACTTTCTTTTATAATACGCATAATAAAAATAGAAAAAAACAGAATATCTAGATGATTGAAAATTGTATAATAGGAATCGCAAATTGCAGTTTTCTTCTCAAACTTCAAACAATGAACAATGAGACCTAAAAATATTTCAGGAAGCAAGCCATTCCAGTGTGAGCTCTGCCTCAAATCATTCATTCTGGAGACTACACTGAGCCAACATTTAGAATCCCACAAAAAAGGCACAGTTCATAAGCCCCATCGCCGCACGAAATTATGCAATCTCTGTCCGAAAAGATTCGTGTCGAAAATTGATCTCGATACGCACCTCAAACGGCATCAAGGTTTTCTTTTCTTCAATATTTATCATTATGTTCATTTAAAAATGCTTAGATGGAATCGCGGGTTCATCGTCGGAGGCGGAAGGTGAAGATCTAGAACAAATCTATTCCTGCTCAAAGTGTCCCCAGAAGTTTAGGAGCGAATGGAAATTCAAGCAGCACCAGTTGCTGCATAATGGTAAGAATTTGTTGTTCCCTGAAACCAATCTTGAAGAATTTTAGACAAAAATTTGCTTGATTTTAAGGAAGAAATAAAAACAAATGCGGCGTATGTGGACTGACGTTCAGCAGAAAAGAACATCTGCAAAAGCACACGAGGAGAAAGCATCCCGGTTAGTTGTTAATCATTTAATTATTTTTATTTTTAATTATTTTTTAATTATTTTTTATTACTTTAATCAAACTTTTCGTTCAGAAACAGTGAAGAATGAAGACAGTAAAGTCAGAAGAGGGCCCGCACCGAAGAAAAAAGCTCGTACTTCGGATTCTGACAGTGAAACTGAAGAAGAGTCAGGTGACGCCGGCGTTGAGAAGAACTCGGAAAGGGATTATATCGAAGGCAGAGCGTCAACCAGCAAGGTAGCTGCAGAAAACGGTTTGTTCGAAATCCGAGCACGATCGTGACAAATCAACATTGTTTCAGATTCGCCTCACAAGAAGAAAGCCGATTGCGAATCGGAAAAGATACAAGGTTCGGCGAGAAAATCAATAGCCAGCTTCTTCACTGCTACAAAGAACGAACAGTGATGACCAGAAACCGTAAATAACTAATTATCCATTTGTGTATCATGTTCATTGTTTTGCTCGAGTATGAAGTCCGGTATTTAAAACAACGTTTATAGTGAAGTATGCAATTCAAATTTCGAAAAAAAGTCATTGCAACAAGTAAATTCGAGGCAACTAAATTCTTTTAGCATGTATTTTCATGTTTCTCCAGAGGCTTAGTTCTTCTCTCCCAGATGATGCACTTTATGCCTTTCGAGTGACTGTTTAGCATTGAGCATTTTCCCGCAAATCTCGCAATTGAATTTTCTTCGCTCTTCAGGCGCTGAAATAATGAAAAATAAAAATTTGATGAATTATGCTTCCAATATTCAAAATTAGGTAAATACGACGCAACAATTGTTGTGTCCCTCTCACCTGTGTGACTATTCATGTGAATTACGAGGTTTCGTTTACGTTTGAATTTATTCCCGCACTTGGGACACACAAATTCGAACAAATCTGAATTTTTTTTTACATTTTTGTGCGATTTTAAAAATGGATATGGATGAAAGTGTTTATTTTATTGTCTACGATACGCTATGTAGTGCGTGAAAATATGATTAATTTTTTTCTTTAAATTTCTAACCATTTCTTACCAGAATGAGTGACCATGTGATCCTTTAGACCGGATTTACTATTGAAAACTTTTCCGCACTGAGTGCACGTGACACTCAACGTCTTCACACTCTTTCTGCGGACTATTACTCTTCCTTCTGAAAGAAGCAAGCCTTATAAAATCAATTTAATTATTTATATAATATTCTTTAAAACATGTGTTATTTTTCAAGCTGGTTCACCAAAGTACAGAAAGAAGTACAAAAAGAAAGAAGAAATTATCTTGCCGTGATAGTGCGCTTTATGTTGGTTCAGTGATTGTCTGTGTGAATATGACTTTCCACAGGGCTCGCAATCAAATCTTCTTACAAGATTTGTTAGATTTGCGGGAGCGTTTTTCTTATTTTCTGGAAAAGAAATTGTGGGGAAGCTTGAGATGTGTATAGAACTCCAAATCTCCAATCTAGCTTTTTTTTGTTCAAATTGCTACCCTTTCTACATATTGGTCCTTCCTACACGGTAAATGAAACCACGATAATAACTTTAAGTATCGTGCGTTTGAAATGCTCAGCAAATGAAAATGTGCTGGTTAGCGAGCTATTGATTGTCTAGGAGAGAAGAAGGAGAAAAGAAGGGGGAGGAGGACCGCCTCCTCCCGGCCTCTTCCTTTCTCCGCCCCCCTCAAACGTTTGTCAAAGGTTAGCTACGAGTGGAATGGAAAATATTCTCACGATAGTAAGAGAAACATAAATGTATTTGCCATGATAGTGCGCTTTATGTTGTTCCAGTGTTTGTTTGTGAAAATATGACTTTCCACACGACTCACAGCCAAATTTTCTTCGTCGTCCTGGAGCTTAAAAGTGTTCGAATATTTAGAAAAGTCGAATTTGCTTTTCCGGATGGTCCGGAATTTTGGTTCTCATAAGCTAATATTTTCTTACCAGCGTGTGTGCCCATGTGAACCCTGAGGTTGCGAATATGTTTGAATTTCTTTCCACATTTCTCACAGTCAAATTTAAACAAATCTAAACGATTTTTGATTAATGTGTGCCGTTGGGGTCAATGAAAACGATTTGAGTAATCATGTTACCTGAATGTGAGATCATGTGATCCTCCAGCGACCCTATGTATTTGAAACTCTTTCCACACTCAGCACACATGAATTCACGATTATCTGAGCATTAATTCGTTTTTAAGCATTAATTCACACATGTCACAAATTACCCATAGGAAAACAGATAATATCGCAAAAACTTTATACTTACTTTCCGCATTCTTTTGCGAATTTCGTATCTTGCATGCAGGTTCCTTTTTCCCATTGTTCATTTCGTCCTCCGCAATTGCAATCTTCTCTGAACCTACCTCTTCAACCAAGTGATCGACAGGCACTTTTGCTTCGTTTCCTGCTTTCTTTTGCACACATTCTCGTCGGGTATTCTGTAGTGAACAATTTGGGGAGTTATTAGCCTTAATAAAATGAAAAATAGTACAAAATTCGGAAGTTATGTTCTGCTAACCAGCTTTGCAGCGATCGTTTTCCTGTTATCTTCTCTCGCTCTTATCCACTCAAGAATTGCGACCAAATCTTTGGAAAGGTGATTGGCCATGCACTTAATCGGGCCTCTAAATTATTGACTCTTAATGATTGAAATGATAAGAAAGGAAACATTTGATTGTCGCTTCCGTGCATTAGGAGTTGTTGCATCTCCACTAAATTTGCGACGTCTATCGGAATCTGGAAAAAGTTATTGACTATTAGTGAGAGGTATAATGAAAACCATGACGAGTTATTCCGGATTTAATATTTAAAAAAAAGAATACAACCTCTGATTTTTCCACACTTCTCCTTAGAATTTGCAAGATGTCATCTGGCTTCTGAACATTTCTTATTTTTTCAGAAGCAGATTTCTTTCGATCCTGAATAACGATTCTTATTTTTTGTCCC
The DNA here is from genome assembly GCA_900490705.1 of Pristionchus arcanus. NCBI lineage: Eukaryota > Metazoa > Nematoda > Chromadorea > Rhabditida > Neodiplogasteridae > Pristionchus > Pristionchus arcanus. The sequence goes on from LS487454.1 coordinate 374,537, forward strand.
TAACTACTCGAGGGATGTTTCGTAACATAAAATATTTGGCCTTGAAACGTTTATATTCACCTTTTTACGATCGACGTTAGTGCAATGATCCACAGTCACCATTTGGATACGAAACTGTAATTAAATGCTACATCAATACAAATTACTCAACTGATTTTTAGGTAAAGGGAAGAGAAAGGATACAACAGAGAGCTCTCGCCACTGAGGTAAGGGAGCACGAGAAATGAAGAAACTATTACCTGTTTGTAGCAACTCTAAAGGATGCTTACCGCGGCAAGTGAGTGTGAATATGAGGCCCTTTGCCTAAGAATCGAGCAAAGGCCGGTACAGTAAAAAAATATGAATTCCTTGAAACTTAGCGATTCGGGGTTCTGGAGCATGCTGATGACGATGGTGATACTCATTTTGCTCGTAGAAGTGGCATTGGCTCCAGACGACGTCACGTCGAAATCAGTTTTTCTCAATTTTCACGTCTCTCAATATAGCAAATTTTACGAAATCACGATTACCTGAACAGAATTCGATGCTGATCACGCCTGTGTTATTTATTTTTCATGATTTGCTCAAATAATGGTGTAAATTGTAACTTCTCACGGGGTCAAGAGCGAGCTTGCCACTCTGCACAGATCGGATCGGAATGACGACTAGATCCCATGGTCAAAATTTCAGCCAATTCTGTCATGGAGTTTTTGAGTAAATCAACTTATAGTGTAATCGGCTTGTAAGTAAAATTTACCATCCTTCCCTTGCTGTCTTCCGATCTTTTATCGATCGGAGTGTCCTTCCCGAGGGAGGCGAGAGAGCACGGGGAATGGAGAGAGCACAGAGACTGGGAAGAGGTCACGATCGAGAGACACGGGTAGATCAAAAGATCGGAAGTCAGCAAGAGAAGGATGGCAAATTTTACTTACAAGCCGATTACACTATAAGTTGATTTACTCAAAAACTCCATGACAGAATTGGCTGAAATTTTGACCATGGGATCTAGTCGTCATTCCGATCCGATCTGTGCAGAGTGGCAAGCTCGCTCTTGACCCCGTGAGAAGTTACAATTTACACCATTATTTGAGCAAATCATGAAAAATAAATAACACAGGCGTGATCAGCATCGAATTCTGTACAGGTAATCGTGATTTCGTAAAATTTGCTATATTGAGAGACGTGAAAATTGAGAAAAACTGATTTCGACGTGACGTCGTCTGGAGCCAATGCCACTTCTACGAGCAAAATGAGTATCACCATCGTCATCAGCATGCTCCAGAACCCCAGATCACAACTTTTCAGAGATTTAATTTTTTTGACCTGTGCCAGAACCTTACGGATCTGCTTGATTCTTACGCAAACGGTCTCATATACCCACTGGATCAGCCCTATTGGGGAGAAGAGTGATCTCACCTTATAAACTTATCTTCACTAGAACTAGTCTTCCGCAGAACGCAGGTCCTCTGACTAACTGAATAACGTCCCACGGCATTTATTGCATTTTGTGCATTTACATACCGAACGCTCGTCAAGAACAATTTCTTTCCCATATCAATGACTCAACAGGAAAGGCTTACAAGGATCGTCAAAGCAACGCATCACAAAGTGAGTTGTGTTATTTATTAATGGTCAGAGGTTTATTGTTTTGCAACTCTTGACTACCAACACCATGTTTTTTATAGTGGGTTCTCGATTGATCAATATCCCGCTTTTTCATCATTATTAGTAAACCTAAACGAATTCAACAACAAAATTTCGGAAAACAATTCACCCTCCTCGATATGATGCGCTACCATTTTTTCAGGCATTCCTTCTTTCTGCCAGCGACCGAATCGGGGCCAATTTAGAGAAAGCAATCAATACTGTGCGATTACTGATCGAGAATGGACCGGAGCCAAATGTAAGTTCGGCATAGAATTCAAAATGCGAATAATCCCATTGAATCAAGAAAAATATTCAGAAAATCGAGCTATTTCTCGAACTCGCTAAAGTGCAGAATGGTGACGATAAAAGGTTTATAGTTTATTTGAAGCAGAAATTAAATTGTAAATGCGTTTTTGCTTTACACCATTCTTATCTTTCTTTATATTCAATACGATCAGAGATTCTGTCGTGAGATGCGTGGCCTATGATCTGATTGAATCGCTCAAGGAAACAATCATGCATATCAAGGACAGGGAACAGAAGCGACTCGATCGAGTGGCGACAACCGTGCGTTTTCATTTTAAAACTTTTAACTCTGCGTTCAACCGTCTTACATTAGAAACAACTGACTAAATATCAGGAACGCTTCTCGAAAGTAGCGGAAGAACTATGCAATGTCTCGGATCATGAAGAGAACAATGACGAAGTAGTGGACAGTATGAGCAATGGTCAAGCTCTGAGAAGACAGGGAAATCATAAGGTAAACGCGAAAAATATCTCGAAAAAACACTTATCCTTGGTTCAGAAGCTTTTACATGTAACGGCTGCGATAGAAGCCACGAATGTCCAAACCATTTCTAAAACCGCGTCCGGGAATCTACTGTGCAATGTCTGCGGAAAGATTTTCAATTGGAAAACTGGCAATGCGAGACGCGATTTGGATGATCACATGAGAACCCATCTAGGTAGAAGTTATTCTCCTCTTACCTTTTATTTTTAAATGAAAAATCGGAACTTCTTCATTCTTTGGCCCAGTCAACAACCGCTCCGAATGTGTAGGAGGTGGGGAATGAGAATAGGCGGGAGGAAATACTCTGCGAGAAAAGACGGGGCCAAAAATCGAAGAAGTGCCGAAAAATCTACAGGTAAAAGTGAAGATTTTTTCCGGAATACTATCATCATCACGTTACATGTTACCTAAAAATGATAATAATAACAACGTATATCAGATCCAAATGATGAAAGGCGTAAACCGTACGAATGCAAATTGTGCGGTATGCGCTTCGGCTTCCATAATAATCTCGCAAAACACAAGAAAACTCATTTAGGCAAGTTTTTATTCCGTTTGGACCGTATGTGATAAAGTAGAATTTTCAGCGAAAGACGACCCACGCCGCAGACGCGACAAGCCACGTGAATGCGATGTTTGCAAAAAGATTCTGTCCAGCCGAGACGCGCTCCGAGCGCATAAATTGACTCATTTAGGTGAGGTGGTGTCAGGGGTTTTTAACTATGAAGATTGGTTTGAGCACTCGTACTATTATTGAAAAACTGAACATATTGTTAGTGGCTATAAAAGCTCATTTCCAATTCAATTCCCTAACGAAAATTGATAATATTATTCCTGACATTAATATCAGATGAATCCGAATGGCCCTACAAATGTGACGAATGTGGGAAGCGCTTCACTATAATAACATCCTTGAAAACGCACAAGAGGAGAGAACATTTGCGTGAGTTCGCTATATATTCAAAGATAAAGTTACACATATTTAAATAACTTCATGATGACTTTTCAGCGATGGATCATCCAAATCAACTGAAGGTCAAGTGCGATATTTGCGAAAAGATTTTAAGCGACCCAGTTGCCCTCGAGCGACATATGAGGATTCATGCGGGTTAGTTGCCTTGAAGATAGCACGTTTTAATTCCAATCTGCAATTTAGATGACTACGATCAAAAAGTGGCGGAAATGAAGAAAAAAATCACGTGCAACTTGTGCGGAAAGGGCTTCCGGTCGGAGCAATTGCTCAAGAGTCACTTGAAAAGTCATACAAGTACGATTCGAATTTCTAAAATAATTTAATATGTTAAAATACAATCAAATTTCGTCTTTAAGGAGACTTCGCCTTCAAATGCGAGCCCTGCAACAAGGGGTTCGCTCGGAAGCGCGGATTCGATGCCCACATGGCCTGTCATGAAAGAGGAACAGCAAGACCGTTGCAACGAAATCGGCTGTGTCCTGTTTGCCCGCGCAAGTTCCGAACGGAACCACAGCTGATTGTGCATTTGAAGAGACATGAGGGTGAGATTGCAAGGATAGTCTCAGTCTCGCAATTTCCCAATTCCGTATCTGATCCATTTGATATTGTAGATGAATTGACCATTCATTTGATCGAACGCTCCTATAAACCATTCTTTCAGATGGCACGGTGGGGTCCTCGGACGAGGATAATTTTGACTGTACGATATGCGGGAAGAAATGCCCTAGTGCTTATTCATTGAGGGAACACAGTTTCGGGCATCTTGGTAAGTTAAGCTTATGTTAAGTTTATGTAGTTTATGTAAATTTATGTTAAGTTAAGTTTATGGGTAAGTTTATGTAGATATCACCAGATTTTGCAAAGAGTTCCATGAAAAACTATTGCTGTAAATAACATAGAAAATATAGTTATTTCCATATCAGAAGGAGAAGAGAATCAACGACCGTTTAAGTGCGACAAGTGCGGAAAAAGATTTGTCCGAAAAGTATCTCTCAAAAACCACAAGCGATGCAAACAAACTACTCGAAAAAGACTGAACAAAAATAACACGGTGAGCAACGTAAACATCATATTACGTATATTTGTTAAGCTCCTAAAGTGCAGTAGAAAAATTAACTTTTTAGGAATCGGGTTCAAAAGATTTACTCTTCTCAAAATTAAAGCCTTCAACCCCTGTAGATCGAACCCATTTCAGGAAATGGAGAATGAGACCAGTTCGAATGAATCTGACAGTGAGTTATCGGATCAAAATCAAGATCATGAACAGGAAAAATGAAATGAGTGCAATTGTATTGTAGTACCGTTTTTTAACTCAATAAATATATTTTCATCAGATGTATGTAGTAAAATTGCTATTAATTTCCGTTCAGGACGATCAGACAAATTTCTAATTACTAAAGAATATAAAAAAAATTTGTCTGTCTGTCCGTCTGTCTGTCTGTCTGTTTGTTTGTTTGTTTGTTTGTTTGTTTGTATGTTTGTCTGTCACGCCCAATTTTTTTGCTCATATCTCGGCTTAAAACGATCGTACACCCCTCGGACCTTTACTATTAGACTTGCAATGAAAAAAAATTTTAGAAAAAAATCGATAATTGATTTCGTCATCATTATGCAATATTCCTTTTTTCGCACCGTTCGCGCCGGAAACTCAACTAGATCGCTCGTAAGATGAACCAAACGACTGGTCATGATTTGCACAAAAAAATCGATAATCTATTTCGTCATCACTATGCAATATGGCGAAATACTTGTTTACAAAACTATTTTTCGCTCCGTTTTCGCTGGAAATTAGGCTGAATTTATTAAGTAGTTAGATGGAACGCATTCACGCTTGCGGAAGGCTCGTGAGGCCGAGAGCGATCCGGAAAAAGTTGGGATGGAGCCACGAAGTGGCTCCATCCCAATTTTTTTCGGGTCGCTCGAGGCCTCACGAGCCTTTCGCAAGCGTTTGCAAATGACTGGGATAAAACCTTAAAAACACTACCCGGCGATATCTTGCGAGCGAGCGAGTGCAACATACTTGGTCGGATTTATGACTTGCATTTTAAATCGATGTAGACTTACTTTTAGCGTAGCTCACTGAGTGAAATGTGTGAATTATGTTGCTAATCGATTGTGAGAAAAACGGTACTTAAAGTATACGCATTCACGCGTATGAAAGGCTCTTGAGACCGAGAGCGATCCGGAAAACATTTATAATATATCCACTAAGTACGTTTGCAAATTACTGGTATGCGTTTGCGAAGCGTTCGCATATTATCGGGATAACCCGGCGATGCGAAGCGCTTGCAGATGACTGGGATAACCCGGCGACATCTAGCCAGCGAACGAGCGAAGCGAGCGTAGCTGGCTAGTTAAAGTCACTCATTTTTATTTAGCTGGCACTGATCCCGTATTCTGCGCAAGCACGTCATCGATGCGGGGGTCTAGCTAAGTTTCCTCTCAAGACTCTTATTGGGGTTTGGTGAGACAGCTGATGTTGATTGACGTGTATGCTAAAAATACTTGTTACGTAAAGGTAAAAGGTAAAGGTCATCCCGTTAATCAAGGCACTGGCGTCCTGCGGGAGAGGGAGCGTACTCCTTGTTAAGTAATTCCAAAAAAATGGTTATCAACTCATGTGTTATTGTTTTTCAGAAGACATTATGCTGTTAATATATTTTTTAAACTCAAAATTGCTTATTTCTTTCTTCAAGAAAGTACGAAAGGTCGAACTTGTCTCTAGTTCCTTCTTTATTCTTAGCCCCTACATTGTACCCAGTCTCCCTTCGCCTTGTGCTATCTCTCACGGGCTCCAATGCAGTGCGAGATTTGGCAGCAGCATCGGACTCTCTCTCAATTTCCCCCGCTCTCTCGCCTCTCTGACCGGTGAAAGATTAGGCAAACTTAAGAGAGATGCGTGTCATTTTGTCAACACTTGTGGGAAATGTGACATTAGCCAGAGATCCCGGACATAGTATCCGCCTTCACAGAGTGATGAAAACAACAAAGTGGAATGTCATCCTACTTTTAGCATGTTTTGATATTTCGCAATTTTGCAATTTTGATTCAAGATTTCGAACTTTTTTCTTGCACTCGTTATATTCATCAACATTTACTTTTCTGCAATGTTCAAAATACAATAAACATTTCTATCAAATGTCTGCGATAAAATTGTTGTTAGCCTCAAATGTTACGAGATCCATTAACAAATCGCCGTCTTGATCGTATCTAGACACAGCGTGCCATCGCACATCAAAAGGTCGATTTGCATGGCGGACGCCCATTTCTTCACCTATCCTTTCTTTCCCTGTCATTTTGCTTGTCCCTCTGCTTGTTGGTCGGTCGACGGACAGAAATGAGGAATGAAGGAGAGAAAATAAATTATAGAGTCAATGAAACATATCTCGACGAATTTTAGCGCATCATTTTCTCTTTTGATCTATTTGCAACATCTGTTGATCTATTTGCAACAGGAGTGAAACATAACTATTTTTTTAAACTCATCTCGAAATTTTAGTATAGAGTCGAGCTCCGGATCTCCGAATCCACTCCCATACCATGCATTAGTTTTGAAATCCTTAGGAGATTTCAAGAACTTTGATATTCCGATTTTTGATAACTTCTTTTATATTCGAGAAGAACACGAAAAACTGCAAAAATAGGTACATTTATCTGTGCTCTGCGCCTCAATATTCATACATTTTCGACACGTCGCGCCTCCTTTTTCAATGCCCATCAATGGAAAGTACCACACCATTATTATTTTTGGATTCCTTGCGAGGCCTGGTACAAGTGTCAGGAATCGAAATTTTGATTTAGGTCTTTGTATTTGAGAAATTAACTAAAAACAACTGAAAATCGTCTAAAAACAACGATTTCAGCGCATATCTGATCCTTTCTAAGCAAAGCAAATGAGTTGGAGCCAATGAATTACATGGATCGATAGGGAATGTCTTTGGCAACATTTCTCAGGAGCTCGATTTTTCATTTTCGCTCTAGATTGTTCGCTGCATCATGTTTTCACTAGCGCATCCGCGGATTTTCGCCGCTAAACCACTCAAAACGACGTGAAATGATCCTCTCCCTCTCCTCTTCGCATTAGAATACGTCCGCCGCGGCGAACAAAGGAGGCAATCCTCTCTGGCACGCTGTGCTAGATAATTCCAAGTAAATTTGGTTTCCCAGGAAAAAAATGTTTTTGGGAAGATTAGTTCCGTTTCCGATAATGGACTCACTGTCTAAAATGAGTGGACAAAGCAAAATACATTATTAAGATGCCCTTTAGTTTTTCTTACGTGACTAGCTGGAAAAACTGGCATGGGAAACATATAAATGGCATGTTTCGAAGGTCAGTAGTAGGCGTTCAGCCTACTCTATCCGTGTATCTTGTAAGGAGCATTGAACCTATCTATGCGGCGAGAAGGTTGATTGCTTCATTGATATCAAATATAACACTTCCCGAGTACCGCCGCACGAAGTTGCGCCGAGTTATTCAATTTCCAGAAAGAAACTCGTGTCCCCTTCATAAGAAGTTTCCCCGATATCACGATTTAAGTCATAGTTGTGTATCTTCGCCTTGTCTGCCGGTATTATGAATATTTTTCAAAACTAATATTTCAGCACCAAATGAACAATGGCTCCCCTACCGAACATACACAATGGAAAATATGTGAGGTTTCCATGTTCAATTTGATTATCGGTAAAACTAAATGTTTAGGATTCAACCAGTCAAATCTTTGTCATAATGTACATAATCGGGTATTCATTATGCACTGTCTGCTTCATAATTCTTCTAGGCATTCACTACTCCTTGCGATTCGCATTTCATCCTGTTTTCAGGTAATTTTTAAATGTAAATAAATCATTTTAAAAACAACATTTTTTTCAGTTTTTACATCACCCAATTTTTCGTCGGATACATTATTTGCGAAATGTCCGTTGTAGCTCACTACATTGTCGTTTTATGCACGGATGATCCTGCGAGTGAAGTCCTGAAGCCAATAGGCAAGTTTCTGAATCAAACCTGAGTAAAATTATACAATCGGCTGATCCTTTCAATTATCGATGCTCTCAACGGCTAAAGAAGCGAGAGACCATTAGCAATTCCAGACATGGTACGATTCATTGTGTACTCATATTTGCTGCCCGCAGTTCTCTGTTCAACTATTGAACGGCTAGCAGCAACGACATTTGTGACGAAGTAACACTCCTTTTTTTATTTTCTAATTTTCTTGGAGGACAAAAGTAATGGTTCCAGTCCACATGTGTTTTGATTCCGCAATTTTTAAGATACGAAAACATGCGTCCGTGGGGATACGTACTCGCGTCACAAATATTTTGCGTGAGTTAGGATTTTATGGAACCAATTTTACATTTTTTTTCAGATATCACTCGTTGCATGCTTGAACATCTTTGTTAACGGTAATTTTGAATTATTTTCGAGTGCGAAGCTCACTTTAAGAAGGCGCTGCGTATCGACTACGAGCTTACCTGGGCATCGGGATCGAACTCTGTGTTTATGGCGTGAGCGTTTATCTTATTTGTATATTTTTTTTTAAATTTCGGATGAAACAAACATCATTACTAAATGTATTATCCTGATTACGTACCCCGTACTCGCCATATTTCAAGGTGATTATCGCGCTTTTTCTCGTGAATCGACACAGAATTCGTCAACGAGCAAGCAGTCACTACGCCAAATTAACCAGCCGTTTCCAATTGGCTGAGAACATCCGGTACGTGATAGAAACGAGATCGCATTCCAACTGGAACATTTGAACAACTTTTGCATCTCAAAAAACACTGTGAATTCCTATCCCCGAGTTCCAATGAGCCCTAAGTATGGCCGGTGGGAGATTTCGTTTGAGACGCCGTGGGAATTTCCACTTGCAACGCAGCGACAGTGGGAACATACATCACTTTATTATTTCAGAGCCTGCCGATTTCTGCTAATATTCGTCTTTATTGATTCGTTAATCACGATAACCGACTCGGTAATGGACGTGGGCTTTAGCGTAAGTGTGTCTGTAATGAATTCTTGAGCCTACTCGGCAATGATCAGAGTATTCTCCGAAGTTTAGCACACTTCTGTTGAAAAGTTTATATTAGACTTTATTGTGAATTTGGGTTGAAAGGATGATGAATGAGGTTGATTCCTATTGTCTCCCTTACAGATTGGAACCGACTTCGAGCCTTTCCGATGCGCAGATGACTCTGCGTATTTGCCGACATTCGCTGTGTACCACATTGTGAGGAATGAAAAAATAATTAAAAAACACTAAATTTTAGTTTTGCATTAGTTAAAAGGAAAGATCAACATGACAGAGCAAAAAAATACATGCAAAACTGTCAGTTCACGATCCTCCTCGAATTGTCAAGTCCTTGCACATTGGCGACTGTCGGCCATGGCGCTTATAGAAATCAACTGAGAAAAATATTGGTGAGCTGAATTATAATTAATCGAAAAAGTGATGGTGGATTACTCGCAGTCGATCCCCGAAATGTTTTCCCTATTTTAGGGATTACGAAACGTCTTGGGAGGCAAGCGAATCAAGGCCAGAATTTGGAACATATCAAGCGATCAGGCAATGAATCCCCTAAACTTATTTGAAATTCACATGATATCACTGGTTTAGGCCCCAACAACAACCAATACCGACCACTACTTCACCCAACTCACAAGTGACTGGGAAGGACCGGCTAAAAACAAGAAAAAATCGGAAGAGTATCGTAGACGACATACTGCTGACGGAGTGGGAAATCGATAAAGCATTGAAGCACCATAAATATTCAGTTCTGATATAGCTCGATACGGACATGAGCATTACACATCATTCATAACTGGGCTTACATTTGGTGTCGGAATATTTTTTCTTTGCTATTTTTTTACATTACCATCTGAGTTCAGCCTACACTAGTTGGCAAGGCTAAATGTAAGGAGCATTGAGCCTATACCTCGAGGAGGTAGATTGATACTTTGAAACAAAATTAACACTTTCCGACTACCGCGGCACCAAATTGCGACGCCGAGTTATCCACTTTGCAGAAACATTTTTTCCGTTGGCGCCCCTTTATAAGAAGTTGTCTAGTATTCCCCGAGTTTCCGGGTATATCGTTTGGCGTCGCATTTCCAATGAATTCTAATGTTATAAGTGTTTTCTAGACTTATATTTCAGCTTCCAATGAACAATGGCTCCGAGCTCACCCCATGGAAAATCTGTGAGGTCTCTACAATTCCATTATTCTTTCAAATGAAATCGTTCAGGAATCAACCAGTCAAATTTTTGTGATAATGTACATAGTTGGGTATTCATTATGCATTTTCTGTTTCGTAATTCTTCTAGGTGTTCACTATTCACTGCGCTTCGCATTTCATCCCGTTTTCAGGTTATTTTCAGATTTGAATATATTAGAATAATAAGTTTACAGTTTTTACATCACTCAATTTTTCCTCGGATATATTATCTGCGAATTGTCGGTTGTAGTTCATTATATACTCGTTTTATGTATGGATAATCCGACCAGTGAAGTCTTCAAACCAATAGGCAAGTGTTTTAATCATTTCTGAAAAATATTCACTTATCTAACCCTATATTTTCGCAATGTTCTCTCGTTGATCTGAGACGCGATTTAAGAATAGAAAATAGTAGATTAGGGCAAACAAGTTGATGCTTCAGACATGGTACGATTCGTGGTTTACTCTTATTTACTACCAGCCGTTCTTTGTTCGACTATTGAACGACTCGCAGCAACCACATTTGTTACTAAGTAAGTTCACAAGATTTTGGAAAAATCTGTGTATGTTCTGTATTATTATTTTCTATTTTGAGCTGTAAAAAATAGGGATTGGGCTCAAAGAATTCAGTCATTTGATAATATTTTAGATACGAACACATGCGGCCATGGGGATACGTATTCGCATCACAAATAATTTCCGTGAGTTTGGAATCTATTTATTCTTACTTCAAAATATGCTTTGAGGTTGTACTAATCGTGTGCTTAAACCTCTTCGTCAATGGTATTTTTTGTTTTGTTTTCAGTTCAAATGTTTAATTTGAGAGGGCGTTGCATATCGATTGCGTACTTATATGGCTATTGCTATCGAGCTCTGCGTATACATCGTGAGTATTCTAAGCAACGAAATGCATTTTCTGTGCCAGTTTGGTGTGAGACACTTCAACACCATGCTATATTTACATTGATTCTTTACCCCGAACCCAACATGTTTAGGTGATTATCGCGCTTTTTCTCGTGAATCGACACCGAATTCGTCAACGAGCAAGCAACAATTACGCGAGGCTAACAAGCCGTTTCCAGCTGGCAGAGAACATCCGGTACGTTGTGAGTTGGCCGATGAGAGATCGAACACTCTTAAAAATCCCGCGAACATTTCTCATTCGCGAAATAACTGGATTTTTATCGTCCAAAAACGCCTCGATCCGTTCCAAGAGGACACATTTTGATTATTCATAATAACAAATTCCAAAAACGGCTGTGTTCGAAGGTGACCTATATTTGGTGCATCGCGGGATTTTACTACTATCTTGTAACTTGGAAAGTGTGGGAAGGCACGTCACTTATATTTGTAGTGCCTGCCGGTTTCTGCTAATATTCGTCTTTATCGATTCCGTGATTACGATAACAGACTCTGTGATGGATGTGGGCTTCAATGTAAGATTTGTACAGTTAAATACTCTTACAGTTTGATCGATTCGAAAGGTGCTTAAGAGAGATTTATTCTGTATTCATCAGATTTTTACCGATTTCGACCCTTCTCGATGTGCTTACGACTCAAGTTACTTACCGACTTATGCAGCGTACCACACTGTAAGGCTTACTCTGTTAGCGATGAAAACAAAGATCAATTAATCTTTAGTGTACCCTTATCCTTCTACGACCAACAAATACTAGGAATAATCAAGACATAAACCATTCCAGTTCACGATTCTCCTCGAATTAACGAGTCCGTGTGCTCTCGCAACTGTCGGGCATGCTGCGTACCGAAATCAACTCAGAAAACTATTGGTGAGTTTGTAAATTACTAATAAATGCGTGAATATAAATGAAATACATGTGAGAATACGTATTTTTACAGGGACTGCAAAACATTCCGGGAAATAAACGAAAAAATACAACAATTTGGAGTATTTCAAGCGATCAGGTATTGTATTTTCATTAGGAAAGGCATCTCCTCCAACTTCAAGATCCAATTAGGCCACTGTTTTCATTCAGGTCCAAACCACGACCAATACCGAACAATACTTCACTCAACTCTCTTACGAATGGGAAGGGCCTGCTAAGAACAAACGAATGTTTCGTAATCGAAACATAGTCACAGCATCGGGCGTCAGAATTCATGAATCGATAAAGATGTAAATGGAATTAAAGGAGATGAATTTGACACAGTTGAAGATAACTGTCGTTAACAGTTGCGAATAATTTATTCATCTTCAATTTTAAACTCTTTCTCATCATAATCAAACTCGTCCGGTACTTCATACTTTACATCCTCCGAATCATATTCGGTTTTAATCTTATTCCCGTCTTCTTCTTCTTCTGCTACTTCCTCATACTTTTCAGCGATCAACTGCATCGGTCGATCCGAATGTGATAATTTGTGCTTCTCGAGCGCTTTCAATTGCAAGTATCGACGACCGCATTGATCGCATTTGAGCTGCTGCGCTGCAAAATTCAAATTATTAATAAATATTTATTCAATTTATTTATTTATTCAATTAATTACGAACTACTCTATGATAACGATAGTACCGAGCATACTACATTATTTGGAGTGGCAGAAAGTGCTCGCTAACTCACTTTGATGGCTTTGCTTGTGCGCATCTAACGCCTTTTTCTTGACAAACGTCTTCCCGCATTCGTCACATGTTAATCGTGAGTTCTTCTGCATCTCTTCACGTTTAGCTGCAATACGCATTTAAAAGAAATAAAAATATCAATATTACAATAAAGAATAACTCACGATTATGTTTTCGGTACTTGTGCATTCTGAGATTTCCCGAAATGGAAAATTTCTGGCCGCAAACATCGCAAACGAACGGAAGCTGGTCTTTATCTGAAATTACACTTTGAAAAGGGACAATAAACTAGTTTCTCTCGATTTTACTAGTAATGAACTTGTTTCATTTTCGCCCAATTTCCGTTGCAAAACTCACCCAAATGAATGCGCTTGTGCACTGACAAATATCCTATATGCAAGAAAGTTTCGCCACAAATGTCGCACTCGTGCCGAACCTTATCCGTTTCTGCTGAAAATTTGTAAGAATCTTGGTTTAGAATTTTAGAAGATTAGCGAAACTGCTAACTGATTGTGAGGCAAAAGAAAGAGAGAGAGAATTTGAAAAGCAACGTTTAAAAATGTTGAAATTATAAAGAAACATGGTTTTGAAAATGAAAAGGAAGATAGACACTGCTGGGAAGAGACTAGATAGGAAAAAAAATAAAAAAATAAAACTAACGCAAATGCGTCTGCAAGTGTGCAGTCAGTCCGCCTCTCTGCGAGAATCTTTTATCGCATTGTTCGCATTTGTAAGGGCGTCGTTCTTCTTCGTTATCTGGATAAATATATAAATATTTAATTAAATTTGAATGTTTTAATTGTATAGTAAACTCACCAAGATGAAGCAGGTTATGCTGTTGCAATTGCTTTCTCTCCAGGAAAGCTCTCGGGCAGATTTCGCATTTGAATGTCTTCTTTTCTGGATCGTCATCGTCTAAAATATCACATTGAAAAATAGATATATTTCCGCATTCCACACAACTCAATATCCTCCTAACTATATGACTCGCGCGCGCTATTTCTTGTCTCTAACCGACTGGCACGAAATGAAGCAGTAATACCGATACCGAAAGTGCAATCCTATTACTACATTTTTTAATTAGTCCGGACATAACGTAATTCCGCACACTCAAAACTTTTATGTTAGATTTTAACGCATTTATTGAACGCATCCGTTAATCGTCAATTTCCCCATACGCGCGTACACTTTAATTGCCAAGTTTTTTTTGAAAAACGTATTACTCACCTAGATGCGTTTTCTCATGGCGCTTCAATTGCCAGCTGCCTGCGCATATCTTTCCGCACGTTTCGCATTGAAGATTCTTTTTCTTCTTTGCAGATGGTCTAATTCGTTTCAAATGTTTGTTATTGTTATCGTTCACTTCTTGTTCAGATTCTTCATATTCCTCTTTCTCTTCAATTTTCAAGTCGCCTTCGTTAGATTTCTGCAAAAGTCAATGTACGAGTATTGAACAGTATTGAACGGTAAAGGAAATTCTTTGTCGTACCCGATCCACTTCGTCCCAGGAAGGATCCTCCTCCTCCTCTTTAATTTCGAAGTCAGATATCTGAAGTGATTTTCGCTCAAATCTGTAAAGTCATGCAATCCCACCTCTTCCTCTTTGGGCAACACCATATTGAGAGGCTTTTGGTTCGCACCAGACGTAGAAGGGAAAGCATCGTCAGTTGTGTGAATGATCCGTTTCTACATAAAAGAATTTTTTAAAATTTATTTAACTGCTCGACTTCTCACCTCGAGTTCTTCTAATGAAGGCTTCACATCTTCCTCATCAACTACTTCCTCTTCCTTTACAGCGACTCCATCATTTGCCAACTGGTTGCTAAGCTGCCCGTAACCTGACTCTAACGCATCTTCGGGTTCCTAAAAAATGCATAACTAACAACAAAATGGAATCTTGGCTTACCAACCTCCTGTATTTGGCGATCGTTATCTGTGTCATTCCTTTCTCCTACGATGCTGGCCATTTATCTGGAAAAATATGCTAGTATTCAATATTCAGGGAGAAAAAAAGGCTTGAACTTGAAATTGAAGAGGCATCAACATACTGCGAAGGGTGAAAAAAACAGGGATGCTCATGAATCAGTCTGATAATCGTTATAAAACATAAAATTTTTAAAAAAAAGGAAAGTCAGGAGGTATAATGTATAATGTACGCAAAAAAGACCCCTTTAGACTCAATAAATATGAATAATTGTTGAAATATAAAAGAAATGCGATCGCGCGAAAGATGTGTCAGTTGTTTACCAATCAGTAGTCAACGAGAGCGCGTCCGGAACGATATATTCGATAGCCTCTTGGATGGCTTTATGCGAAATTATTATTAATAATTATATTATTATATAAATTTAGCTTCAGTAGAAAACTGTCTTATGGCGTCATTTTGACTCGATATTCATCCGACTTTTTGTACCCTTTGGAAGCGCTCTGTCATGTATTGTATGGACACACGCACTGAATGTATTAGTGAATAGATTTTATCGAGCAAGATCGGATGGAGACCAATCAAATAAAGAAATCGAAGATTATAGTTGATAAAGCAGCTTGTTCGTCAGTATATTCTATTCGTCATCGTCCTCGTCTTCATCATCTTCTGAATCGGATGATCTATCGCTCTCGTAGTCATCATTATCTTCGTCGCCTGACTCAAGCTCCAGCTTCGGCTTCTTTGCGGATGTATTCTGCAAAAAGCCATAAATTTCAAGAAAAAATTGGGATTATGGCACACAATCTTATACAATTTTTGAGTCGTTGAAAAAAGATTTTAGACCAAGAGCAAAAAACACATCCTTCTTACCTCGTTCTCAGCATCATTACCGACCGGAAGAGGCCTTTTTGAGTGAATAATCTAAAAAAAGTTCTAGTAAATATATAATAACTTAACAGAGTGCAGTTAGTAGCAAAACTTATTTATGCAATAAATGTCCTGTCGACATGATTACGCTATCTTTCATCAATAACTGCTCTTTATTGCGTACGTGCATGCTGTAAATGAGAGTTTGATCCTACCGTATTTCTGATATCGACAGCCCCATTCTCATGCCTCTTCATGTGCGCAGACAACAGGTTTTTATCATTGTATCCTCTTGCACAATGCTCACATTTGAACGGAAATTCTCCTAAAATTGTTATTTTTATTTTTCCTCGAGTACTAAACCTTACCAGTATGATAATTTGAATGCTTCCGCAGGCTTTGGGCAGTGCGGAAAGATTTTTCGCAGTCATTGCAATTAAATTTGTTCTTTATCTTCGCTTGTCTGGGGTCACTACCATCTGATGTTGCGGGATTTGATTCTGATGCAATAACTCGAAAAACTAACCAAGGTGTATCCCTTTGTGAAGGGCCAGCGCAGCAAGGCTCCCGACGATGAATTTATCACAAATGTCACAAGTATGTCGCAAGCGGCGAGGATCGTCTTTAGCTACAAATTGTGAATGAATTTATGGAAATAATTCAAACTTATTGCACTGGCCATATATCACATTTTTAAAATGATACGATGGCAATTGCATTCCTACTAAAATATTCCGCGCGGCAATCGCGTTGGCTCCGCCCTTTTTCACTTCGTTTTTTCGCGATTTCTGCCGATAAAATTTCTGGGGTGGTTTTACGTTCGTCATAGTTTAATAGCAATTTCGTTACGCACGGAACAATAAACAATTTCGCGTCAAAATGTGATAAACAACTCACGAAGATGCGCTAACTTGTGATTCACTAGCGTTGTCTTGCAATTGGCATGAAAATCGCAAATATCACAATCGTATTTCTCCTTGAGGGGATCGTCGTCACCTCAAATGTTTTTATTACGATTTAAAATATAAGTCGTGTTCAACAATTTTTTTTGGAATTTCACGAATGTTTTCAAAAACGGCGCGGAAACCGCCAAATTCGATCGCGAATGATAGAGTATCGTTTTGACGATCTTAAAAGTTTTTATTCTGTCAAAATTCTGAGCTCTTTATTTCGACAGTTTTTTTCAATTTTTAAAACTGCCAAAATGAATTACTCATTTGAATCATCGAAAATTCAATTAAATTGTGTTATAACTAGCCTCCTTCGGAGGCTAGACCCTGCGGGTGGCATGCAGCCTGCGGCTGCAGTGAGGCTCGCTACGCTCGCCTAGTGAGCGGCCATCGTTGGGTCCCACCCTCTAGGATCCCAAATCCCCCTCCCTCTAGGATCCCCATCTTCATTACTCGGGGATCCCCACCTCCCTCCCTCTAGAATACCCGCAGAGAAACCCTCAAGATCCTCACCCCAGGAGTAATACCCCTAGAGATCCCCAAAAGCCTC
>LS487454.1:392206-405230 GCA_900490705.1 Pristionchus arcanus
TGTTTTGTGGCTGTAGGCCTCTCGCGGTCGCTTTGCGAGTGAAGAATGAAGAATGAATTCGACTCTCACTGATTGGATTACTCTCCTCTCTCCCCTCACTCTCTCGCTAATCCAATTTATTGCGCTCGATTCGTGTCCTCCGGAAATATCGAAATTCCCCTAGGTATATTAGACGAGCGGCCGTAGGCCGCTCGCGGTCGCTTTGCGAGTGAAGAATGAAGAATGAATTCGACTCTCACTGATTGGATTACTCTCCTCTCTCCCCTCACTCTCTCGCTAATCCAATTTATTGCGCTCGATTCGTGTCCTCCGGAAATATCGAAATTCCCCTAGGTATATGAGATCATCGTGAAACTTATCTAAATTACTGCATTTTTTATCAACTGAAGACGAGTAAGAGCCCATAAATGATACTATTGGACTGAAGGCTACTTTGGAGAGTTTTTCGTGATTTTTCAGAATGAAAATGCTATATATTTTACATTGAGATTCAAGTATGTTTCACTGACATGCCAAATTCGTCAGTTTGGAAGGATACATTTCGAAGATCTGAGAAGATCGAGAGCGGTCAAGAAAAAAGTGACAGAATAAAAAATTTTGAAAACGTCAAAATGGGAAGGATGGAAAATTGACAAAATAAAATTTTTTGAGATCGTCAAATCAAAAAAATAGTTGAACATGACTTATATTTGACTATATTATATTAAGAAACAGACTCAAATGGGTCTGTTTGTGCTTGATCAGTCCTTGTAGTTGGCCGTAAGTCTTGCCGCATACATCACATTCGTTTTCTTTTCTTTGTGGATCATCCTGAGCTGAAAAATACATTTTAAAAAATTTGAAGATAATTCATTTTCGTATTTTTAAAACTCGCCCAAGTGCACTTTTCTGTGCTGTTTCAGTAAATAGGGAAAGTTGCATCGCAGTCCACATACGTCGCATTCAAATCGTTTCTTGTCGTCACCTGAGAATTCAAAATGACATTGTTAGAGACCGCAACGTGGTAGACCAAATCTATCGTAAGGTCATGTTTTGTTGCTCAAAGTATCCCCCTTGGTCTCAATAAGATCACAGTTTTTACCGTTTGTCGATATCTCATTTATGAGCCGAGTTATCAGCAAAAAAACATGCGATTTGGGCTCAACAGAGAAGTGACCGAAACCAGGACGACGCAAAAGGGGGCGGAGCCTATTCCACGCTCTTTCCCAAAGTTCGAAGACTATAGCATCGCTGAGTCGTGAGAGACAATTCTTGGGAGAAATCGCTCCTTACCCAGGCAGCGCGCGTGCTATTCACGACGGGTTAGAGAACAGCGATAGGAAGGGGGTGGGAGGGGGCGGAGTTAGCGCGATTTTGCATAAGGGACGCGAGAGGGAGAAGGGAAAAGCTCCTTTTTTCGCCCCTTCCTTCGCATTTGACTAGCCCCGCCCACGATCACACTGTGTTTAGCGCTAATCGGACTAGAATAATTATGCGCGTACTAAAATCTTTAAAACAGTTTGGCAATTCGAAGAAACGTCCGATTTTTGATTTTCCTTCTCTAAACATCTCCCAAAAAGCAAATGAATAATCTGCGTAATGGGCACTTTGCTACGTGCATTGGAAATGCTTTTTTCACCTATCCCGGACTAGTTTATCTCGATTTTGACCACCTGAAAATATTCCGAACATAGTGCCCATTGGCCAACTGAAAGATGATGCCGAAACCTATCCATCGCGCTATTGATCGACCAATTTGATCAAGTATTCGAATTGCCAACTCTCGATCCCACTTTTGGGCGATTCTCTATCCCTCCCAAGTGGGCGGAGCTTGCGGTCTCTAGACATTGTTACTCCATTAAATTTTCTCACCAAGGTGTGTCATCTTGTGCGTTTCGAAATTTCCTTTATCATTGAAGCCCTTTCCACATACTTCGCATTCAAATCGGGGCTTCGCACCATCGGCTGGAATTGATTGATAAATTGTTTTCCCATTCCACTCCTAATGGAGGAGGCTTGTGATCACCCCTTCCCTTCTCCAATGGAATCAATCGCTAGCTCGCGGAACCAGCATTGGCTAGGCATTTCAAGAGCACGGAAGTTACTTGCCTACGTGTGATGTCATGTGCCGCTCCAGACGAGGGCGGTCGACGTATCTTTTGTCGCACTTTTCACACTTGAATGGCAACCGTGCCTCCTCGGTCGCTAGAAATGTTAAGTTGTCATTAGTGTCAGTCGGTAGTATGTATGCACATCAATTGTACTACTGTACGACAACGTTGGGAGGGACCCGCCGGTACGGCCGGCTGTTAGACGGTAGTAGTTATTACCCCTGATTCAAGAGAAACAATTAAAAAGAGTCGTTACCTTGATGCACACGGTTGTGTAGGCCCAGATATTTCCTCGATTTGAATACTCTTCCGCATTCCTTGCAATCGAATCTTTGTGATTTGAATTTCTGCTTGAGAGGATCGTTGTCAGCTCAAGAAGAAAGTTATTCAATGATGAATTATTGTAAAATATCCATCATCATTGATTTTTTATGGACAATTAAGAGAGCCCTCCCCTACTGTAGCTACATATTTTTATAAAACAGTAAAGAAAGAAAATACTTACGCAAATGAGTTATCTTGTGTCGTTTGAGAGTATCGTTTAGGGCGAATTTTCTATCACACACGTCGCATTGGAATGGTAATTTATCCTTGTCTGAATTTTATCAGCTAATTTTGATTACTGGCCGCTTTTTAAAAACATTTCGGCGCGAGTTTCTTTCTACATGCTAAGTACTTCGTTTTCCATACTTTTTTTTCATATCCTAATTATTAAAGTTACCTAAGTGAGTTAGCATGTGCTTATTGTGGTCTCCTCTCGATGAAGATTTCTTCCCGCATTCAGTGCATTCGAATTTCAGACAAATTTCGTAGTCCTCTGAAGTATTCGGCATTTTAAAATATTTTTTTAGCGGTTTAATCAAAAGAATGCACATCTCTCACTTGAATGAGTTTTCATGTGCATTTTCATCGTGTATGAATGGAGAAATTTCTTTTCACAAACGTGGCACTCAATTGGAATCCTGTCTGAAATTGTGAGATTACGTAACTCTTTCAGTACCTTTGACATACCCGAATGCGATGTTTTGTGGCGGTCTAAATTGCCTTTCACTGTGAAGCATTTATCACATTTGTCACACTTGGAATTTCGCTTGTTTGGATCATCATCGGCTGAAATTATACGCTGAGCGGTTTAATCAGGAAATTTGCAATTTGGGACGGCATCCCCTCTGACTATCGAAAGATAAAAATCTCACGCAAATGTGTTTTCTGGTGCATCTCCAGTTCATGCTTCCAAAGAAAGCGTTTTCCGCATCCATCTTCTTCACAAACGACTCGCTTCCTTGCCTCTTCGTTCACTGAAATTTAAATTCTGGATATTTAAATAATTAAACTAATAACGAATTAATATTGAATAATTAATTTATAAAGTAGAGATGTTGATGTGTTTGTTATTGTAAAAGTCACGTAGGCAGGTCATGAAACAGTAAACATGTCGAAACATGTCGCGCGCGCGCTTTCGAAATTGTGAAATGGAGAGCGAACTGCGCACAGATAAACCTTGCCAGCCGATCAGACCCCGCCGAAGGCGGGGGCGAAATCGGCTGGTTGAATAATAATTAGAGTTCTCTTGTTGGAATTGATTCCGGAATTCCAATAAGTGGAACAAAGGGATTTGACTGCTCTGGTTGTGAGAGAGTGTGGTGAATGATGAGGTAATGGAACTCTGTTGGAATTCCATTGGAATTCAATTCCATTAAGAGAACCCTAATAATAATCGAAACTTACAGTAATGTATCTTTTCGTGCACACGCAAGCTTCGTATACTCGCATACGTCTTCTTGCATATTTTGCATTTCACTTCCGTCTTCCTCCTTTTGTTGGTGTTATTATCCTTATCGTCCTTATCCTTATCCTTATCCTTATCAATATCCTTATCGTCAGTATCCAATTCATTTGAGTTCACAGACCCATCATCTTCATAATCAGATACTTCGAATAAATCTTCTCCCATCAACTGATAATTAAGTTTTTTAAATTTAATTTTTGAACACAATTGTTAGAAAAGCGAATTTTAAAACTCAAAAAATTTGCGATTCTAAAAAGTGTAGATTTCAGTCATAAAAAGTTCAGCTACTGTTCTAAAATATATATTGTAGACTTGCATTCGATTTCTTTGATCCAGAATTTCGTCTATTTTTTTCTCGAGCAATGATCAATTCAATTGTCGAATGGAGACAATTCGATAGCTGCAAGGCAAGGGCTTGTATTGGCGAGTTCCTGAACGAAATTTTTTCTAAAACAATCTATTTGAACTTTAATATATTTAAGTTTAATACATTTCATCTCCGATTTTGCTTATCATTAGGCGTTCGTTGTTAAGTGAATGCAATTGGGTTGTTAGTTTCTGAAATTGTGTATAAGCTTCTGGGGAAATAGTATAAAATAAAGTTGCGAATTGCGAACCTCCGGATTTTCGACATTTTCCATAAGAAACTTCACAGAACCAGACGCTTTCCGAACAAAGATGAAGAACTCGTCTTCTCCAGTAAGGACTTTCCCAGTTAACGAAGAAGAATCCATTCTGCAAAATCTGCTACAATGTCATTATGAATCGTGAATATTCTCACAAGTGTTGAACATACGGCACGCTCTTCTACCCGATCGTGGTTTCCTTATCTTAATCACTAAGTGTAATTTCAAGAGTAATAACAGGATTTTAAACAGAATGAAAAACGCTTGATATTGATAAACTGCAATATCTAAGCCGAAATATGGCGTTAACCGCAACGGCGGAAAACAGTGTTCTTTCATATTCTATCTTACAGTGAAGGTGGGACATATCGAAGCCTCTAGTGTCGCTGCTTGTTTACCACTTTTTTGCGATACCAGTTCGCACCCCCTTTCGTATCAGTACATGCCCATTGGCGACACTTTCAAAAGAAGGGCGAAAAAATGTGTTTATGCGTGACAAAAAAATGTTTAATAGTGCATGGAATACACGGCTACAGAACTGTAGAAATATTGAATAGTGTGGGAGAAAAAGGTGATAAAGTATGCGAGAATTTTTAGATTTTTTTTTTCGAAAACATTATCAATTCTTCGACTGGTCCATCATTGTTTCCTCATTGAGCATCATAATACTCGAAGTGACGCCCTGCGTGAGTGTGAGGTCTTTGATGACTTTTTTCTCCAGACCGAACAATCTTCTGCAATTATTTATTTTAATTTTATTATAATATTACGGTTCAATTTTTACATGTTCATGGTGAATCGCAGTATATTTGCACGACTAAGATAATGTTGGTAAGGTTTCTAGACCAACCAATCTCCAAGTATCGACTTGTGTGCCTACGGTAGAAGTACGGTAAGTTTGGTTACTGTAGCAAGATCACGATAATCACTTAGTACCTGCAATTCCTCTTCACAGTCTTGTTCAGTAGCAGGTAGATGAAGGGAGGCATTCCTGAAATTATTATTTTTAAATTAATTTAAAATAATTAATATATTTACCGTGCGTGAGCTGCCATGAGATTTGTCCTAATTCAATGACGATCGGCGGAGTGGGGAAGAAGTTCATGTAGTTGTATCTGAAATTAATTTTATTATTTAAATTTACAAAAAATTTTATTTTTATTTATTTATTACTTACTCCATTGCAGCAGTGACGTTGCAGAAACAGATTAGAGAGGCTTGCACGAAGATCTGCAAAATACAACCATTTTCAAGTTTGTTACTCTTTACTAGTATATCAATGTGTCTGTCTGTCAGTTCGTCTCTTTGTATGTATGTATGTATGTATGTATGTATGTTTGTTTGTCGGTCACGCTTTTTTCAAAAGCTCATAACTCGCTCCAAAACGATTCCCCAAGCCTATATCTTTCATCAATGGACTTGTAGTGAAAAAAAATTTCCAAAAAAAATCGATAATTAATTTCATCATCATTTCGTCATTATCCATTTTTTGCACCGTTCTCACCGGAAACCCAACGAAATCGATCGTGTGATGAACCAAACTTCTTTAACTAAAATATTTTAAAAAATCGATAAATAATTTCGTCATCACTATTCAATATTACGTAAGGATGACGCAATAACTCGTTTTTTTTGCATTTTTTTCGTTGGAAACTTTTATTTTTATTTTATTTAATTATTTTTATTTTTATTTATTTTATTTTATTTTGAAAAGTTTTCATATAGATTTATTTCTTTAACTCGACTTAGGATTTATATTTATTTTGTAATTGCTAACTAACGTATCACGCTCGCGAAAGGCTCGTGAGGCTGAGAGCGTTCCGAAAAAAGTTGGGATGGAGCCACGAAGTGGCTCCATCCCAACCTTTTTCGGGGGGCTCGGGGCCTCCCGAGCCTTTCGCGAGCGTTTTGGGGCTGACTGGGATAAAGCCTTAGCACACTACCCGGCGACATTTGCGAGCGAGCAAGCGCAGCGAGAGTAGCTCGCTATTTTATTCCTTAACTCGACTTAGGATTAGCATTTATTTTGTTGCTTCAAAGAAAACCAACCACGCTTGAGAAAGGATCGTGAGGCAGAGAGCGTTCCGAAAAAAAGTTGGGATAGAGCCACAAAGTGCGTTTGCAAATGACTGGGTAAGCGTTTACGAAGCGTTTGCTGATGACTGGGATATCCCGGCGATGCGAAGCGTTTGCAGAAGACTGGGATAACCCGGCGACACCTAGCCAACGAGCGAGCGCAGCGAGCGTAGTTGGCTAGTTTTCTTTTTTTTCTAGTTTTTTTTGTTTTGGTTTCGAATTTTTTGAGTATGTTATTCTTCTAGTCTCCGATCCACAGTATTCTGACCACAGTATTGTTCTCTCCAGAAAAGGGTGAACAATGAGATTAAGATTTGAATTTTTCCGCCACACCGTAATCGAACTACAAATCGATATCGGAATATAAAATGTTTCTGAAACTTATCCGGATTTCAACGGTGCAATCGCAATCAGAATGAGAAGCGGGATATGTTTCAGAAACATGTTGGTGTATCTAAAATGCTGTGGGTCCCTCCACTCACCGGATAACTCGCACTCATTCTCGTTCGGCCCGCCTCGGATTTCATCGCACCCTGAAAAAAATACAATCATTTTTTGACGAAAGGTCGTCGCTGTAGCCTTTCGATGATGGTAATGATTTAGCCACGAACTTAGACTAAGATCATGAAAATTGTGGTAAGGCGTGCTCGAATATCAAGCGCGCGGCAGTGCATCGACTGTTCATTGAACAGTTTGTATTTCGTCTAAGCGGAGATCTCCCAAAATCAAAAATGATATTACCTGTTTCGTCACCACGATAATCACGAGCAGAATGTACAGAGTGGCAGAGGTGAGCACGACAAGGTAATTGTTGGCGATCTGCGGCCAGTTGACATACTGAAACGGATTCACATCTGCGATAACGAAAAAGGTTCGATCAACATCAAAAGTATCGATTTTGGGTCTAGTTTCACGTTCCATTTTCTCTCAGAACAACTACTTTAGTGACCTGGATCTGATTCACTCACAATTTCCCCCGGCAGATCGCCAATGAACGGATCATAGAACATGGCCTTGAACTCGGAGCTCGGAAATACGGGCGGAGTGAGGAACGTGAAGTAGAGCACGTAGCAAGTGGCTGCGGTGAGCAGGTAGTTGGCTGAGGCCTGGGAATAAATTATTTCCGGTAATTCTACGGTATTACGGAAACGGTACTGGTTATTGCTTGTTTTCTAATCATAAATTATCGTGCCGAATCATCACCACGAAGACGTGTCATTAGCAACAATAAGGATGCATACCTCGAATCTCCTGCTCAGATTCATCACTTCGAATAGGCGGAAGGTGACCAGAAGAAGGCAGCCAAAACAAGCGCCGCACCATGACCCTGCAGGGAAATATACAATACCGTAGGGTTGCAGGTTCGGTATCGGCAATACCGCGCGAGAGGGGAGGTATGTAAAGAGGGTGCGGTAATACCGCATCATTCTCCTCTCTCTCCTCAATCCCTTTGCTCTCTCCCCTTTTTACATACCTCTTACATCCCTCTTTTACATCCCTCTTTACATACCGCCCCTCTCGCGCCGTAATACTGAAACCGATCTCGAACCGGCAAAAATACCGTATCCGAACTACCGTATCCCAGCACACGTTGCACCCAAGAGCCTTCATACCCAATAACATCCGTATCCCAGCACAAATATCAAATAGCCATCATACACAATAATTACCGTATTTTCGCATAATAAGCTGACAATTCGCGATAGTTCAAATACCGTACCCAGTCCGAAGCAGCCGACAATCCAGAAGAACCACGGTCTCGAGCAGAACACGGATCCCTTAAAGGTTCTCACAAATATGATATAAAGATGTTAATAGTCTGAAAATGTAATATTCGTGAGGTTTGTGATGCGCGGAGTAGAGCAGTACCTGCTCCATCAGAATCTCTCCTTACCTCGAGCAGAATCATCCCGAAGCAAACTGAATTGGACATGAGCGCAATAACGTCATCGATCGCGAGCCAGAGCATGATCTTAATTATCATAATTAGTTAATTAATTAATTAATTAAAATTAATTAAATAAATAATTTTACTCGATAGCAGGCGTGGCGGCGCTCGCACCACAGCGCGTAGATGCAGGGGATATAGCAGATCTGGGAATTAAACAATTTTAAACTGAAATTTGCGCTTGAAATTTTTTATACCATGCCTTCTCATTACGGAAGTCAGCGATTTCGCACTACTGACTTTGATGATTACGCTTTTTGCAGCGGTTTTTCGTTGATCTTTGTTATTAATTAACCGCGTATCGCGACGACACGCATGACATTCATTTCCGTGGATAATGTTGCGCACGGTAAAGATAGCAACAAGGAAATGTTAACACATCAGTGTCAAGATGTACCTACGCACCTCGTGATTATCATTAATAATGACGACGCATACTGCAAAAAATTGGTTTATTCGTTTTACACGCTCTCTATGAAGCATATTTAAAGCTACACTCGCGAGGTAGAGTCGATCGGAAATTGAAGTAGAAAGACGGTACCTCAGTGACCAGTCCCCAGATGAGCGACCAGGCTCCAAAGTAGAGGTGTTGCACGCCACGGGCCGTTGTCCATTCTGGCCCCACCGGGCGGACGCGACTGAAACAGATTGTATTTCAGAGGTATCATTTCATAACAGGAGCACATTTTGGCTACGTTTTTTCCCATCGAAATCATTAGAATTAATATAAATATATAATAAAAATGATGAAAAATAGGAAAGAATAAAATGTTTTCAGAGGTATCATGTCGTAGTATGAAAGAAACAAGTTGGGCTACGGTTTTCCCATCGTAATCATTAGAATTAATATGAATATATAATAAAAATAATAATAATAAATAGGAAAGCTCGCCTGCAATTGTACTTGGGCAAGCTTTGCCAGGTCCAGATGGGCAGCCACTGGCTGACCATCGTTGCATTGTACAGGAAGGACGACATCGATCAGTGATCAAAGATCAAAGATCAAAGATCAGCTCCTCGAGAGCCTTAATAGCATACAATTTTTCATCAAAGATGCAGAGTTATTGCACGCAGCGATATTGAACAGACTCATGAAAAGATTATGACGGAATACGCGATAAATGGAGATGGCATCTGGCTGATTGTCATACTCATAGTAAATGTCGTTTATGATGCGTCAACAACTATACAATGCACCCTGAAGGCACGTGATCTCTGAGAATGAATTCTGAGGACTAGTCTATACTTCTCAATTTTTTGAATGAGGTGAGGAAATGATGGGGAAATGATGGGGACATCTTTTATCCTTTCTTTTGTAGGGAAGGCTGTGAAGGTCATGTAAAATGAGGACAGATGACTTTAATTATAAAAGCGAACATCACCTCCATTGTTCGACACCTTCTCAGACGTGACTAATGTGCGGAAGTTTGTTAGGGCAGACTGTCTAGTGAGTACGGCGCACTGACAAGAAATCAGAAATCATCAGAAGACTAAGATTATCAGCCAACGCTTCAGACAGCGAAACGAACTTCCGAAAAGTGATAGACGACATTGAGTGACGACATAAAAAAAATTATCTTATATCATGCTTCATTATACACAATCGCTTCCGTCTAGTAGAGTACATAACTCAAAAATTCGAGATAAATCAAATTCTATTGCATTTCAATTGACACACAAGATCTTTCTTGTGTACAATATGGAAAAGTGATGCAAATAAAATAGGCGCGAATGAAAAGACAATTCAAAAGAAGTTTTCACTTTCATTGTTCATGATCTTTTCGAAGGTGAATAATTTGCGGAAGTTTGTTAGTACAACATGTCTGGCGAGTACAATGCCAAGTAGGTGCATTGTACTCGTGTGATATTTCGAGTGACTCAATATTCGAAGATCAGAAAGTAGGGTATGAAAACTAACATAAAAGGAAAATTTGAACGGGAATTTTTTCACGATAAAACTAATGAATAAGTCCCTTCTTCATCGTTGATGATTTCTGAATTCAGAAAGTGCTCGTTAGTTTTTTTGCAATTACGGTCGACCCACAGTTGATCAGTTCATTCACATGTGAGATGAATCTAATAATATGCGCAAATGCGATGTGCATTCTGGCATGTATGCGGAGGTGTCACGAGCGATGTACATTTAATGCCACGATGATTAGGGCACACCATATCAATGCTAATGGACGCGCATGACTTCCGTATTCAAACATCCTTCTCTGATGTACTGATTTTCAGCCATCTAAAGATCTCATAAATGCCAAGACGGACGCAAAGAATGGACTATAGATGAGTATTCTGTACTCAATCATGATTGTATATCGCCGATTAACTTATTTGCTCGTCAAAAACAACTTAATGAACGCACTCAAAATGTCAAATTGAATGCGAATACAAATTTAAGCATCACACTGTGTACCCGAAATCGGTCAAAACATGTTTAAGGTCAAGCCAAAGGTGAGTCATAGAACAAGTACACGTAGTGATGATGTATCCAGAAGAGCGAACAATGGAGATATTCTCACGTTTCATCAAGCTCTCTAAAAGTCAGAGAAAGACACAACGTAGAATACGGAAATGAATACACCAATGTTTCTGGTGCATCGCTTCGCAACTTCCCTATAGACAATTTGCGTTCGAGATGAGTATCATAATAATTATTGTGACTAATTTGAAGAGAGTGTGCAGATGTGTGCTCAAAATATCGCGTATCTCTAATGTTTCCCCATCAACGAATTTAATTATTTATCAAAAAAAAAAGAAAATTTATAATATTTCTCATCTATGCTGACCACTTATGTAATTATGGAACAACAGAAGGACAACGTGGGGAAAAGGGATCATTGAGGAACTAGAAATAAAATCTGCACATTAATTTGCATTGGTGAACATGTGGTATTATAATTTTACGCTGGTGCTACAGCGTTCTTAAGGCGTGGTGCCACACATCGGAATAATCTTCTCCATTTATCACATATTATCTGAACAGAATTTATTTGATATTCCAAAAAGGATTTGATTTTTTTCGTACCTTTCTGAATACCGAGTTTTTGAGGATGAGAATCAATGAGAAAGGTAGCGAGTACAAATTGTGAAAAATCTGAAATATCATCATGACCATTGCCTTTTACAGACGTCTTACCGTGAATAGAAATCGCCCGATCGCCAGTATTCTCGGATGGGGCAGGGTCTCCACGAAAGCACTTCCGAAGTTGCTACCCAATGCCACCAGAGCGCAAGGCATTCCGAAACACAACACCACACCGAAGAACTGAAGCACAAAAAATATTGATAAATTGAAATTTTTTAACCTGGTAGGGTAAGGCTTTAATAATTTGTATTTGTAGACAACTGGAATCGAATGCTTTCTGGAAGAAACTTCATTTTCAAAAATGTGATTTATGTATATTTAATCCACCTGATTTTTCTTCATCACTCTTCTCGAATGAAAAATGAAGAACCAAACATATGGCATGATGAGTGCAACGGTTGCCGTTAGGATGTAACATTCTGATGTATTATTCTCATTTACTAATTATTATATGTTGACAAAATGTTACCGTATGCAAAGCTTTCAGGATTGTCAATGTCTCCGAACAGAATCACTTCACCTCCCTTTGAAGCCAACCATGCAAGTTCCGGGCGCTGTGAAAATATACAATAATTGTTAAAAATCCGCGCTTACACTCAATATTTCATCAGCTTTTTTCGTTCGTTGTCCGAATAGGCTAAAGCCAACAACATTCAGCCCAAGTAGCATCACTATAGCCAGAATAATTGCGTTTTGCGGTCAAAAATTTATGAATGATGATTATTTTACATTGTGGAGAAAACCTTTTCGCTATGCGAACTCTTGATTTTGTTTTAGCAATCAATTTCTGATGCATAATAAGTAGAATATATTCGAATGGAGGACAGGGAAGTATGACAGCGAACGCGATTATTGCCTGGAAATCTCTTTTTATATTAAAATATGGAATGAAAAAAATAAAATAAAATGAAAATATAAAATATAATATAAAATTAGAGACCGCAACGTGGTAGACCAAATCTATCGTAAGGTCATGTTTTCTTGCTCAAAGTATCCCCCTTGGTCTCAATAAGATCACAGTTTTTACCGTTTGTCGATATCTCATTTATGAGCCGAGTTATCAGCAAAAACACATGCGATTTGGGCTCAACAGAGAAGTGGCCGAAACCAGGACGACGCAAAAGGGGGCGGAGCCTATTCCACGCTCTTTCCCAAAGTTCGAAGACTATAGCTTCGCTGAGTCGTGAGAGACAATTCTTGGGAGAAATCGCTCCTTACCCAGGCAGCGCGCGTGCTATTCACGACGGGTTAGAGAACAGCGATAGGAAGGGGGTCTGAGGGGGCGGAGTTAGCGCGGTTTTACATAAGGGACGCGAGAGGGAGAAGGGAAGAGCTCCTTTTTTCGCCCCTTCCTTCGCATTTGACTAGCCCCGCCCACGATCACACTGTGTTTAGCGCTAATCG
>LS487454.1:424975-443756 GCA_900490705.1 Pristionchus arcanus
CCGAAGAGAATACGCGATTGCAATCTGAGCAATAAATCTTTGAATGATTCTCAGTAAAATGCTTGGCAATGTCCTCAACTTGAGCTTGACAAGTGTTGCAGAGAGCAGGCATGACACCACGAGTCACTGTGAATGCAGAGAGGGCAAATGAAATGAAAAATTGCGAGCTAGATATTTTCTAACGTAAATATCATCCCTTTTTATACGATGAAATGTTGATACTACGGCACGGAATGATCTGTTATTGAATAGCATTTCGTTAATTACAAAGATGCAATAGGCACCACATGTGATTTCTTCAATATTTTGATGTTTCCCACGGTTGAAATGGCAACTCTTGAATTGTTCACAAAATGTGCGAATATTTTCTACTCTAGGCACACCTCCAAATGAATCAAAATAATGGCAAATTCCATTTTTAACGACAATTGCTAGCCAATGAGTTCCATTTTGTTCCGAAGAATCTGTATTTACAACCAGGCCAAACGTTTGCGATTTATCAGTAATTAAAGGTAGACAATCTGAAGGAAATACGCCTAGAAAATTGGGAATATGAGACAACAACGACCGAATGTCTGCAGAGTCCATTGAAAAAATGATGGCTTAGCGGTTCATGTACTTACATTTAACTACTCCGTTGATGATGATGAAATTCAGGTTTGGACAATTATCGTGAATAAATGTAGTAAGATCCGTATGCTGAATACCTTCATTAATTTCATGAATAATATCACTCAGACATCTCATTGAGATTGGTCCCTGGCGAAGGAAGACAATTAGTTCGATTAGGTGTGCTAGACCACCGTAATCATCAGGGTTAAATGCCTTGTACATTGCGGTATAGGTAGGAAAAGAAAACGAGGGGGTAGTCCATCCACTCATGGCTATTGCTAGTGCAACTGAATGAAGATTTCTGTCAATTTATAGTGCAGACAATCTTCTACTAATGGCAGCCGATTCTATGTTCCTGTGCAGAATGCAACAATATGCTGTTAAAACTATATTTGCGAGAATACTCAGAAATGCGAACAAATGACGAAATGTAATCTCGCCAAATGTTACGGGCAAATTATTGTATGACGAGTATACTGTACCACCATGCTTATAAAATATTACTTTGGTAGAATTATCAAAAAGATATCCTTGAATATTCTCCAATAATCTGATTTGATTAGCCTTGTTTATATGAAAGAGAGTATTGTGTTCGAACACAAATGATTCTTCACAGTTGATCCATTCTTCACTTGCAAACGCTAGACAGACTACTAGTAGGAGATAGAAAATCATGACTGGGCCAATACCATTCTAGATTTGGAATAAATAGTCAATTTAGAGAGTGTGTTGGTTCATTGAACTATGAAACGTGGGCCAAAGAGACTAACCCTGGGTGGGAGTGATCTCTGCGCCATAGATGGGAACTTGAGATAAGACCGCGCGGGGTGAGTCATTGGAATGGAATGTCTAAATGTCTTGAAAAATGTGCATAAAATATAGAATTACATGTTCTCATCATTTGGTGAGGGATCTTTAAGGTGAATGATAAAAGATTCTAAGACATGGAGTTTATTTTCACGATCAACCACGACCGGGAGAGATTGATTGGGCTTTATGGTTGTTCGTAGTTCAAAATCTTCGTCTGGCGTCATATTTCTATTGAATACGTCGTTATTTTTTCTCAGCCGTATATTGATTTTTGCATGGTGATATTGTTTCCCGATAATCTTTGCGTCATCAAAGAAGTTTAATTTTTCTTCATTATTGCTTGCATCCCGGATGACCATTCCTTGGGCTGTAACATGACCAAATTTGTATGCGAATCGAAATAACAATTTAACTAGAAATTCTGTTTCTTGATCTGTTAATGTATCGATTGGAACTGAGGATAAAAAATCCATTAGACGGAACGACCTGAAGGACATTTAAAATTTGAAATTATTTTTTTATTAAAATTGAAATTTATATTAATGAAGACTCTACGTTGTGTATGGAATATAATTGAAAAAAATTAGTCCATTGAAACAACGATGACTCATTGAAATGGAATGTATGGAATGTAAATTGAAAAACATGTGCTAATTGAAACAACGGTGACTCATTGTTACGGAATGTCTGGAATGTGGTTCCCCAAATATTAGTTCTTGGAACAGCGATGACTCATTGGCATGGAATGCGTGGAATGCATAATTCATAGTTGAAAATTTAATAGGCTGGCATTTAGAAATGTGAGGTTTATTGGATGCAATTGCATCCTGTGATGTATACTAATACTACTAACGATGTTGCAAAATGTGTAAAACGTTGGGGAAATTTTACCTGATTTGCGATATATCCGAGTCGTATTTCCCTGCTAAGTGAGGCCGATTCCCAAATGAGAAGGTACAGAACGAGAGGATGAATGGTGAGGATAGCAAGAAAGCAATAGTATGTTTGGAATCTGAATATTATTGTCAATAACAAGTAGACTAGATTTTGAAATTTGAACAATCAGATCTTCATCCACTCATTTTGTCACCGATCAGAAAGGCGAGTAAATGTGCAAAATGAAGAGACCGAAATTTCAAACTCTAAAGATAAATAAATGCAAACGTGTGAGTGAGTTCCATTCCAAATTCGACGTCCCAGTGAAAGTAGTAGGGAAGCTGAAGCAATATTTTCTGTAAAATTAAGAAATGGAATTTCTACCTGGCCCGCAGTCAAGGTGGCATTTCCCATTTAGGAATTGTGTTGATGTCCAAACAATTTCTTCGAGGCCACTCAAACGCGCCCGAGAAATATGAAAATAAAAATGTTCGAAGTAAACACACACCACTTCTGACTACGTTAGAAATGATCAGGTACGTAAGCGAGAACCAGGTGAAATTATAATTATTATTACGAAACACTGATACAACTAGAAAGACCGAAATAACCTGCCTTCTTTTACGTCAAAGCGCATACAGACGCTTTTTTATCGAAGAGAATCGATTTGGATTCGAGGAGTACTGGCACAGGCTTTTCTTGTACTGCTTAGCATATCCGCAAAAATTCGAGTTCTTGAATTCTGTTAAGCTCTTGTTCTCAACAAACAGTGAGATTAAAAAACTCAGTAAAATATGAGGACAGTTTACTAGAAATAGTAACGTCTTTCGCAGTAATATTGGAACCAAAAATTGGAAAAAATCTCAGTCAGGCCTCATCAGTACACATTCAGATACGCCTCTCTATCTCTTCACATATTGTCATTCATAAAATCTTTATCAAATCTTCATAATGCTCAAACAACTCGAAACATCTCGAGACTACCAGAGAGTCATAATATCGGCTGTCACAGATTAATTATGCATGCAGTAATAAACGTCAATTTATAATTTCGCTTGCATTTCAAACTTTCGCGCTTTCCGGGTGTTTTCAAAAAACATTCCTTCTGGTGTCGATGTTGTTGCTTGACTAGCTTATTGACTCATAATCCTTTCACTATTTCTATTCTGCTCTAAGAATCGTTCAATTTATCGTTATATACATTCATTCCGGATCATGGATACTGGAAATATGTGTCCTACGAATGTACGTGTTAATACAATTTCTGGTAGAGCACATGTATTCTCACTCTTGAAGATACTTGGAGGTCGGCAGATGAACGAAATTGAAAGAGCGCTTCTTGTAAGTGGCATAGCTTGTTCTTTTGTTGCGTGAGTAATGTGATTTCTTAATCTGAGATTGAAATTCTCTTCTCGTTTCCGTTAATCAATATACAATCTTGGCGCTTCTGCACCTCTCCGGACAACCCATTTTTTGCAATTGCAATATTCTTAATCCAATCACTCTCACCTCCTCTCCTCCCCCTCCCCTTCTCAGACACTTTGAGCAGTCGTCACTAAATCGTCACGTCGTCCAACTTTTAATTCTATTCTCACATTCAAAATCTATCAATTAATATGCTTCTTAGTTTGCTGAGGCTTAGGCTTAGGCTTAGGATGCTTAGGAAGACTTAGGATGCATACTTATTAGTCAAATCCACCGTACCTTCACTCCTCTCCTAATCCCTCCTCTTTCAAAACAACACTCTCTATTATCGATTTACATCCAGTCAATTTGTTTCTGATTCAATTATCTCGGGGGTATATAAGTTCCCAATTCGCTCTTTTCACTTCAGTCCAGCGCTCTCCCATCTGGAGGAGGGTGCGGGGAGCCTCGGCCCCCTTTGGACTGTCCACCCTCCCAAGTAGAGGGTGGACGATCCCTTTGCAGAGGGATAATCTGCAAATGCAGAATTTTCTGCAAAATGGGTTGTCCGGAGAGGTGCAGAAGTGCCACAATCTTCATTATTCCAGTGGCGATTGTTTTTCTCCGAACTTTTTGCCTGCCAATTCGAACTAGGAACTCAACCACTCACTTTCGAAAATCTACTAAATAACGAAAAAGAGGTAATTAAATATCTAGATCTAAACGATCTGAAAATTACAGTGTTTTGAGTGACAATGAGTGAGATAGACATTTGCAGATTATTCAAACATATCTTCCAAGATTTCTCGATCATTTAGAAAATAGTCTGGTAGTAATTTTCGATGCATACGAAAGGTGAAAATGCCAGTCATAAACAAAGACGGTAGCTGAGATAGTTCTTCTCATTCCAGAGAATCTCTTTCCGGGTTGGTCATATTCCGAACTAACATCCTACCAGAGTTTCAAAGAGTATTTGATGGTAATCAAACACCTTCAGTGGTACGTTTTCTATTTCTTCTCTAGAATGTCTCCGTGCCCACAAACTTCTTATTTACTGCATTTCCATGTTTAAAGGGACCGGGCACTCTAAATGATGTAATTTTTAGAAAAAAAGTAGAATTTTTTCTAAGAATAATGAAAAAATCCCCATATTTTTACGATTTTTTTAAAGGCAGTTATGATTTTTCAAACATTCCGTACCCAGCAAAAACCCCAGCTGGAGTATAGCTGGGGATTTGGCCAGAATTTGCAACTTTGAAAAATCATAACTTCTTACAAAAAAATTGTAAAAATATGCGGTTTTTTCAGTTATTCTTAGAAAATTTTGCTCTTTTTTCTGAAATTCACTTCATTTTGAGTGCCAGGTCCCTTTAAAATGCAACCTCTATGACGAACGTTTTAGGATAGAATTATGCGGTCCTTGAATGACTGGGAAAATTCATGCAAGAAATTGATCATGAAGGGCTATTTGAACGGGATATTCGAGGTATTTCTGAAAAACATCAACTGTCTACCATACTCTCCCAGACTTGAGAATGGAGTATCTCCTTCAGAAAATCAACGGGCGATATCTTTCATCGGTAACGGAAGAGGTAAAGAGGGTTCATCCCTGGTGGACAAAGGAGTACAAAAAGGAAGACGACCTAATCGATTCTCTCGTTGATGAATACCATCTGACTGACTGAGCGAAACCTAATCTATCGTCCATTCCCATGTTACTGATTGAACAGTCACAATGGCTTATGCTGTGGAAAATAAATGATTGCCCATCCAAATCTTTATCCGATTGCTACATAGGATTGATCTTTGATCTCTCGGTCTTTCCCTCTATTTCACTATCTCTCTTCAAGGGGGGACCCTTATGTGAAAAAAATCGACGTCCACCGATATGGTCAAACTGTTGACGAAAAATCGTTAAAAGGTTCATAATGACGGAAAAACATCATTAGAGGCATAAACAAGTGCTGGTAAAACATTCTGAGCCATCTTCGTATGGGCCATTTTGTGAAAAAAGACGTTGTTGTCCATGGTTGGGTGAAGATTTCGATACAATGTCACCGAAAATATGCCCTGCAATGTTTCCAATATTTTTTCATATCACAAAATGCATAAAATATCTCGAATTCAAATATGTCCCGGAAATCATAGCATAGTGGGTTACCACATGAATTTTCTTCAAAATTGACCAAAATCGTCATACATTTAGTCATAACCGGAACCAATGTTGATGAAAATGCTTGAAATTTCAAATTTTCAGTTAACTTTTTATTCTCTTTCGAATGAGCTATCACATGATAGGAATATCTTAAATTTATTTTTCGAGAGATCAAACTTTGATCATCAAAGATCCAAATTTTTGGGATCAAAGTTCAAAAATCTTGAATACCGTCCCTAGGGGTCATGTTGGTGAAGTTTCAGCACCGGACGATAATTTTGAAATTGTTGTTCCCTTCAGTGCCCTTTTTCCTGCGTTCTTACAGAGAACGCGTTAAAAGCTCTTGTTCTTTAGAAATAGTTTTGAATTTCGCAGTAATATTGGAACCAAGAATTGGAAAAAAATGTTAGAAAAAAATCTCTGCTCTGTTAGAAAAAAATCTCTGTTAAAAATCTTCTCATCAGTACACATTTATCTACGCCGGCTAATTCCGTGGATTTTTTATGCATTTGTCTTCTCACATCTTTTCATTCTTGAAATCTTTATCAAATCTTCATAATACTCAAACAACTCTTATCGAGCGAATCCGATCGTGTTCCGACATTACTAGAGTACCCTCGTCGCAACAGACGACATGAGCTACTCTGTAAAAAAAAACAAATAAAGTGATTACAATCATCATTCTTGGCGTATAGAATCGCATTTGGGCATCCCTAACACAAAAGCCATTACGCATAAGACCGTGATATGAGATTGGTACCTTGTTAGAGATGCCTGGATGAGAGGGTCCCCTAGTACAGTGTTTTCAGCCGCAACAATGAACGATCCGGCCGGACATTCAATCTCGTCTCCGTCTTTTTCGTATTCGTGAGTATGATCACGACAATTCTGAAGATGATCGACGATTTATGGAGCCGATTAAGTTATAGAGCTCGAGAAATGAGCCACCGTCTCTTCATTCGTCACACTCTCTCACCGGTCAGACCAGCGAGCACAGCATTCTGACAACCCCCTTTGTTCTCTCCAGAAAAGGGTGAATAATGGGATTAAGATTTGAATTTTCCCGCCAACAATGGAATTAATGCTGTGCGAGTGTGTGAAATGAAGAGACGGCGGCTTATTTATCGAGCTCTAGTGAGTTGCCACCTTGGACGGAACTTTCTTGACTACCGTATCGTCACAACACAGTCTCTTATAACCGTAGACGCAACCTCTGAAAGAGTGAGTGGGCATGAAAGAAATTAGATATTATTTATTGCCTCAACTGAAATGAATCATTGTACTCTTGTTCCATTCTAATACTATTTTTACTTTGTTTCACCGTTATTTCATCGAAATAGCTTAAATATTATTAGTATATGCATAGAGCAAGCAATACCCGTTGCCATAGTAGCCATATCTCGCGCTGCTATCTGTTTTGTCCATTTGTGTAACTAACGTCCAATTTAGCGGGCACTTTGAATACCTGCAGATCGGTGTAGAACCGAACCACTCGCATACCTGAACAAGGTTACAATTTTATATCAGTAGGGGATGCTCAGTAATTCTTGTCATAATGAAGATGTACTGTATTCTTCGGCTCGAAACGTCTCGACCCGATGATAAATCGATCTGTCATCAACCCGTCTTCCCCTCTTGTCCTCTCTATGCTACACTAAGAAGAATACAGTACAATTTGATGTCGTAACATTCAAATGCTCAGCGGAGACACTACGGTGTTTAGCGCATAATACGGAACGCGAATAATCCGGAACGTTCTATTCGCTAGCTCATTATTGATTATTTCTAAAATTCCCAATTTCTCATTAAGAGCTAGATTATAGGAATCGAAATATGCGGATCGGTTTGTAATTTTGTGATAATGTGAGAGGATTTAAGGTATGGGAGATAGGGATGTGATCAGTAAACCTGAAAATTGGTCCAAATCAATGCTCATAATCATCCTGCCAACTTTAAGGACCACGCATGAAATGAAACCTTATTAGCTGGTGCGATCGGCTGATTCTCGTCGAACAGAGAAAGAAATTGAAGTGATGGAGCTACGAGAGAGCAGAGTAAAATGATGAACACTGTACGCGATTCCACCCCGATGGGCAGAATCGTGTTTGGTATCGCGGTGTGTGAAATGCAAGAGTATTCAACAAATAATATTCATTAATTACAGCTTACAAGGGGAAAAAAGGTGAAGTGTGGGCGACTGTGTGAAGAGGATGGAAGAGGGAGTGATTGAATGAATGAATCTTCCCCTTTGATTCGGGTCAGACTATGATGACATTGATTGTGAAGGAAGGGAATGAGTGGGTGACAGGTTCTGTTGGTGCTCTCGTGGTGGTGGGGATCTACTGTGAGATCATGGATGCCTGTGAGGGTCTTGGCCCTGCACAGTTGATACTCGCGTATGAGCGAGGAGAGGTTCCGCTGGTGCTCTGAGGATTGGAGGGAGGCGCGCCCTTTTATAGGCGAGGGAGGGAGTGAGCGCGCACACGCCTCGCGCGCTCCTCGTGAGTGAGAGAGTGTGGGAAAGAGAGAGTCGCCAGACGGCGAAAGAGGGATCTATGCCAGAGGGGATAGAGAAACGACGGAAGGGCATGCCGCACCGCACGCACACACAACGGCATGGGACGACCACACTCGAGTTGTGGTACGGTAGCGTGCAAGGGGTATTGGGAACTGACTGTATGAATATGATTGAGTGAAAGAATGAATGTATTTGGGTATCAAATTCATGGAATTTGGTACAAACACTGAAAAGATGTGAAATTCTTACTGTGAGAATCAAAGCCGTAGAAAACTAAAAGCCGGCATAGGAACGGAACGGAACGCGAAAATAGTACGGTATTTTTCGCACTGGGTGTAACGCTGTGACACTTTTCGCCTTTTATTTCACTTTCACCGCAAAATTCCCGCAATTATTTATTTAATTTGGAGTTTAATTAATAGCATACTGTTCGCATCACACTTTAACCATAAACCGGCAACTTTTCGTGCCCGCGCACGTGTTTTCTTCCTTAGAATGTGGAAATTTTGATGCCGCTTTGTTTTCTGGCTTTAATTATGTATTTCCAGGTGTCTAAGAGCGCTAGGGTGTGGCACGAGCATTTGGCTATTAATTAAACACAAAATTAAACAAATAAGAGCAGGAATTTTGCGGTGAAAGTGAAATAAAAGGCGAAAAGTGTCACAGCGTTACACCCAGTGCGAAAAATACCGTACTATTTTCGCGTTCCGTTCCGTTCCTATGCCGGCTTTTAGTTTTCTACGGCTTTGATTCTCACAGTAAAAGATAGCTGTTTTACTGGCAACTCGATTATTGTAGAAATTCTAAATAAAAAATGGAATCAAAACGAACCTTTACCCATAGTTCCCAAAAAGGTGAGTGAAAATATGAAAGTGGGGCAACTTATATAGGAGCGTGATAACATAACTGCGTAATGGTATGCGTTAGGGTATAGTGTTCGAAATACGAGTAATCATCTCTTCATTCTGCACGCTCTCTCACCGGTCAGAGAGGCGAGAGAGTGTGTGAAATAAAGAGACAATTACCCGTATTTCAAACTCTA
Organism: Pristionchus arcanus; assembly: GCA_900490705.1. Classification (NCBI taxonomy): domain Eukaryota; kingdom Metazoa; phylum Nematoda; class Chromadorea; order Rhabditida; family Neodiplogasteridae; genus Pristionchus; species Pristionchus arcanus. The sequence goes on from LS487454.1 coordinate 434,393, forward strand.
TTAGGGTATGAGTTTATTCATTGTTATCCCAGCGAAGCAAAGAGAACAAATGTGATTCGAGCGGAACCCTTTCGCGTATTCAAGTGTCAGTAGAAATATCAGAACTGAATCATCAGAAAAAAATTATTGAATTCATGTATCGAAAAAATAATCTAAGAGAACGTTGGTCGTCGCGAGCGGTTCACTCTCCATTATATAAGGGGGAGTACTGACACCTTTATCATCTGGCGAACTAGTTCAATTTTAAGAAGGCCGCATCGCTCGGCCGCATCGCCCATACACTTCGGATGTATGGGCGATGCGGCCGAGCGATGCGGCCTTCTTAAAATTGAACTAGTTCGCCAGATGATAAAGGTGTCAGTACTCCCCCTTATATTGTATATTATGTTTAAACAATACAATGAAATATCGATGTGCTAGACTCCATTGGATCTAGTCATCGAAGTAGAGGGCATTGATGAGAAGGGACGAAACGGCATCTGTGTTGGTGCAATGGAACGATCAATGCATGGAGTCATCCAGTAGGCTAGTCTTCTCACTTTATTCCACAAGATCTGAACAACTTGACTTTTATCTGGCACAAAAAAAAGTGAAGATCAGCGTTCTTACTCTGCGATAAGTCTGATTCTTCAGCAGGAAAATCAGCGATAAAGGAAGCGAATCGAGATTGTGAAGAGTCTGAATCCAATTTTTTGGATAATAAATATTCGAAGTGCTGCTAATTGTCTCTTTACTTCACAAATTGTGATTGAAAGGAGGGAGCGATTCCCCTATTTCGTAATATGTTTCAGAATCTTCATTAGAGACGCGACGATGAAACAGTAACAGTGAGATCATGATTTATTGGAGTATAAAAAACTTTTAAAAAAAGTTAAAAGAAGTTAAAAGTTAAATTTAAAAAGTTGAAAAGTTGAAAAACCCGTCATACCGTGAAAACAGGGCGGCAAAACGCCATCGTCCGTGGATGAGGGAAGCCCATCGTGCCGAAGTACACACCGAGGAACATCATGCCGCACGGAATGGCAAAGCAGAGGAATACACCGTAGAACTGTAAATGGGGCTAGTTACTGGTGAGAAACCGTTATGTTATTTTTATTGCACACGTCCGCACCTGATATTGAAGGACAGTGATCATTCGCATTTGCACCCGCATTGTTTCGTCAGTGAAGGCACTCTATAAACTACTTTTTTTTATAATTTTTAATATTATAAAAATACACTTCAGTCACCTCAGTGGTCTTGAGCATTTTTATCGTGTGAAAAGAAAAGAACCAAACATAGAGCCCAATCAAGCTAACAGTAGCAGCAAGAATGTAGCATTCTAAAAATAATTCAATCTCAATAATTTTTGGAAAGAATCGGTTTCGGTACCAATGGTAAAACTCTCCGGATCCGCAATATCGCCGAACAGAAATACTTGGCCATCCCTAGCTGTTAGCCATGCAAGTTCCGGTCTCTGTAAGGCCGAAATGTTATTTTATGTTGTTTTTACAATAAAACTGGTTCCACCTACACTCAATATCTCATCTGCTTTCTTGGTTTGCACACCGAAAACACCGAATCCAACAATGTTCAGAGAAAGAAGCAACGTAACCGCCACAATGAGAGCTGTTTGCGTTCTAGATAGACATTTTTTCATATTTATCATAAAAATAACAAATTTGCAAAAACAAAAACAACCGACCTTTTCGATAATCGCACTTTCGAGGTCGTGTTTTGTACGAGTTTTTGATGCATAACAAGTAGGAGATATTCAAAGGGAGGACTGGGAAGAATGACGGCAATGCCGAAAATTGTCTGCACCGTATTTATTCTGGGCTGCAAATTCAGCCATGACAATGCCTACTAGAAGAATCTGTGGATTGATTTCCTTTCCACACAACCATCCACCACAGTAAATTCCAGGATACGGGCAGAGCGGATATATTCCGAATAGGACTCCGTACACCCACTCGAATATTATGAGGGTAATCTGAAACAAATGCATTAAAACGGATGGTTCAACCGTATTCAATTTTTGGACTGTTGTCTAGAGAAAAACTGCGATTTACCTGATTGACAATGTAGCCTAGTCGAATTTCCTTGCTAAGAGATCCCGGCTCCCAAATAAGAATGTAAAATACAAGAGGATGGATTGTAAATAGGGCAATGACACAATAATAAAATCTAACGCTAAATATCTCTGTTAGTTTTGCAAAGAATTTATTTCCAACTTGTAGGAGAAATCCATCGCAAAGTTTTTGTCCCATTGGAAATATTGAGGTAGCTGAAACGCATTCAATCAAGACTTATCAAGTCGCCAATTACCTGGCCGGGAGCTAACGTTATATTTCCCATCGAATAGTATATTCTTTGAATAAGGAAAGGGACACTCAATCACGAAGGAACTAGTTATTTTATCGTTGCTTTCTTCCAATCCAACAGATTTTAAGAGATGAAATGACAACATGGACAGGTGGAATTAACTTGCAGATGAAATGGAAAAACGTTCTGATTTGATATGTGGGTGGACTTGTGTTAGCAGAGTCGTTTTCTATGAAAATGCCAGCACGAATCAAGGAATTAGTTACAAAATCGTATATTCAGACGTTGTTCGTGGTTCAGATTGACATAGTGATTTCTGAATTTGTGATCAATGCGCGCTCCCATGTAATAATTGACTCGATGGTCAGTCATTCGAGAGATAATACGAAAATATGTGAGGATTGTGCTAGCTTGAGTTTGAGTATTTGAATCGTGTGCAACAATTTATAAAAATATAAATTTTTTATTAATAACTTACAATTGTCGATGTGGTAAATACACAAAAGTCACAGTACGAATGAGTTAGAAAGAAAATGGGATAGGATTGGGATAAATATACAGGATGTACTTAGCTTGAGCGAACTCGAAACGAAAGTCATAATTTGGAGATGGAAAGACTAGCAAGTGCTTGATGTTAGATCGAGAATATAATAATGATCACAAATACACGTATCAAATTAGCGACAGTGAATTTGTCGAAGAAATCAATCGATAATTAGAGGAAAGAAAAATTTGTAGGGCAGGAAAAAAACTTGAGAAAGAGTGGATTATTGAAGCAAGATTATGAGAGATCAGAGATAGAAGGTGTATGGGAAATATCAAAAAATAAAAGAGAAAAATTATTCCTAAGGATGGTTATATGATAGAATGATCCAGGAATATAGGAGGAACCAACTAAAAGCACATCATTAGAATTTGTTACAGCACGAATAGTTGAATGAACATTATACAGGAATCAGAATAAGCCAAAGCACCTAGTAAGTTTTAGTTGTAATGCAAACGGTAGGGAAACACCTAACAGGTAAATAATCTGTTGAATATCTATAGTACACGAAACTGGTGAGATGAAGTGGTGAAGAAAGATACCTCACTTATTGTTAGACGAGGAATCAATGTTTTGAATAAACACAATACTTACTGAAGAAGAGGATAGAGTTGGATAGAGAAGTATGTAAATAGGCCAGACAAGGATCGATTCATATTCAAATTAGTGAAACGTGGGAGGGGCAAAAACAGAATACGATTTTTAAATAAAGGAAGACGTCATGAGCAAGACAGGGACAGAGTCCCCAAGGAATAGCGCAGGTGGTATTGAGAGACTCAAGATGGGGGATGCTCATCATTGTAGGAGCGACAAAATAGATAAGTAAAGGACACGGGGGAGCTACAATTTGAGTACAAATCCACTCGATGCGGTGTTAAAGAGAAATAGATAAAAGGAGGCTGTAACAGGCATTAGACACGAAATCAGGAAGCTTAGTCCGGGGATGAAAGGAGTCTACAACTGCTGATCCAATCGATTCGGTGGGAGGTACAGCCGCAGGTTGCATTATAAGGCAAATATAGGCATGAAATCAGGCTCATTAGGCAATCTACAGCTGAGGCGAGTAAATCTGTCTCGCTGCTTAATCTGTACAAGGAGACGTGGAATTGGGGTTAGGGCAGACATTAAAGAAGGCGTCCCACGCACCGCGCGGGCGACTATGCAAAGTGAGGAATGAGAGGGCGCGCTCTCCTCATTTCGCACGCTCTCTCACTCGTTGCCTGCGTTTCAGGGTCACTTGGAACGCAGCCAACTGCTCGTATCTCCGTTCAAACGAAAATTGAATACATGGGAGTTTCGAAAGTGTTGTCGGGTAGCCACGACCCACACGCTCACATCGAGAACTCAGTTAGCCAGATATTCGTGGGACACCTTCTTTAACTAAATTATTGGCTATCAGGTAATAAAATGGACGAAATGAACAATGTAAGGGCAGTCTTTTACAACTGCGGTGAGTACATCTGTCTCGCTCCTCTCGATGGGGCGGCAAGGGGAGACGATCGGGGCGGTGTACTGCTCGCATTGCTCTCGTTCTCGGCATTGGAGGATTTCCTGGGGTGAAAATACGGTAATACCGTAATCCAGACTACCGTAACATGAACTACAGTACGTAGAGAAAATATTATACAGATTACTGTAACACGTATTACACAAAACCTGAACTGCAGTACCTCGTATTGTCAAAACCCATGGTACTCCGAAATTACGAAATTAACAATAACGTAACCCAGTCTACGGTAAAGCTTCCGAAATTAATAACAAAAATATTCGAATGAGAAAAATAAACTCATTCTCACCTCTGATCCCTCTTCTCCATTCTGTTCGTTCTGTTGTTGTTCAGTAACAATTCCCTTTCCAATTCCTGGAATGTAATTATTATAATAACATGTCTTGTAATAAGTAAAATAGCGAGGCAAATTCGGCATGAATCCTATTTTGTAGCTATCGCACATTTCAAATGCTCAGCAAAATCTCAATTGCTGGTTAGCGAGCACCTAGACTCCTTCAGGCCTCGTCATAACTCATTAGATCGTTCGTCAGAGGTCAGTTACGCGGAAATATTCTAACATTAAAGAAGGCGTCCCACGAACCGCGCGGGTGACTATGCTAAGTGAGGGATGAGAGGGGCGCTTTCCTCATTCCACACGCTCTCTCGCTCGTTGCCTGCTTTTCAGGGTCACTTGGAACGCAGCCAATCGCTCATAACTCAGTTCAAACGAAAAATGGTGACTTGGGAGTTTCAAAAGTGTTATCGAGTAACATCGACCCACGACCTCACATCGAGAAGCCAGTTATTCGTGGGACACCTTTTTTAACGACAGTTACCGTACCTTCTCCTCGTCCGAATCGAGGAATGAATCCCTGTCGTCTTCTGGCTCCTTGTCCTCATCGACGTACGGCTATAATTTATTAATTAAATAATTAAATAATTTACAAAAAATAATCATTAAAAAGAACCTTAGTGTTCTTGGTGATAGGGCAGTCGGGCTCGCCGCAACTGGAAAGAGTTTACAATTAATCATGATATTGACTGAAGGAGCAGCTACCGTAACCACTGTTATCGTATCCGCTAATACTGTAACACTCACTCGCAACAGGGCAGTATTCCCGACGGGAATCCCTCTCCATTGTTCATGGCGATCTCCAATCCCTCTCCATGGTAGTTCCACGTTAGCTCCTCGCCTGAAATTTTTTGTCGTTTTTGTTGAGATTTTTCAAAGTGAAGGGGAGCAACAACGCTACACAGATCGAGCTTTCATATCCCAGAGGCATTATGCATAAAATTGATAATCTCGCTACGCCTCATGTCTATTGACGAGACCAACGAATAGGCCAGACTGCTCGAAATAAGTGAAAGATAATAAGTGAAAGATAGTCAGAGAAATAAGTGAAGACGAACCCGCTCTCATATCTTGCCCGGCGAAGAATGCCGTTCGGTGCAGGCCGTACGATTGCCGATCGACGTACGTGACGACTGTCTGAATAAAATATTTATGACTTATGATATATCCTGACTTATGATATATCCAAAAAAAAATAAAATAATCACCTTCAGCTTGGGCTTGCAGCCATGGGCGTCGAAGCGAGCCTCGTTGCCCTGAGAATTCATTTATTTTCAAATTTAAGCAAGGCAAAAAAAAGCAAGGCACATATAGTTGTTCGTGGAATAGCATTATCAAAAAAATATTTAATTGCTCACATAGCTCAGCCTACCAGTTTTCTGTTGCAATAGCTCCAATTCAATAATTAAACTCATCTCTAGCGTTCTGTTGCAAATTAATGTGTTCGGTTACGTTTCGCGCAGCATTCATAAAGTTTAGGGCATCAACTATTTAGTTTGAGAGAGATCTTGGGTAAAAATAAAAACTTACGTAGTTCAGTCCATTCACTACCAGTGCTCTGTGGCAGTACCCTGATTCAGTCTTGCCCTTGTTGTGTCTGCGGGCCTTGTGCTGATCCTTGCGATTCTGCAATTACATTTGAATTTCTTTCTTGGACTTTGTAAATATTATTTTTACGTAGCAGACACGAGTAGTGTCAAGGACAGGCAAGTGTGGGTAACAAACCGCTGGCTGTGAGGGATCCCAGAGCGAATCTGACTGATCGAGTGCGTACGTTTGGTCCATCTTCCGGTTCTCATGGTACGTCACGATCTGTAAGGAGAATTTCATTACAATCATTCGTGCATGTCAGAATAATTTATGATGGAACCGTTAACCGTTTTTTGCTAGCCATCCGAAAGATTCGAGTATGATTCAGAGCGCGCTCAATATTAGAGCGGATTCTATATGACAATTCACTCTTGACAAATCGCCCTAGATATTTTTCGTCCTTTTCAGGGTTCTCCTATTTTCCGGATATCCTCCTTCCCGGCTCCTGAAATAAATGCTCACCTCGCCGACATATTCATGGACGAAATCGCCTTCCTTAATATCAACGAAGAGCCTGCTCGACCATCCCTTCACGTGGTGACGCATAATGATCACGGGTAGTTGCCGGCCTCTCTGTAGGAGATAAACTTTCATCCGTCTATTAAAACTATCCCGTTCACGTTCTGGCTACATGAGTTCTCTGGTTCTGGGACATGAATCGCGAGATCTACTATTCGACCATGACGGCAATCACTTAGTGATTGTTTCGTGAGGTTCACCCTGTATTCAACTCTCTGTTAATATGATCAGCAGGAAAGAGATTCCGGAAAGATGCAATCCAGCACACCCTTTGTTCCTAATGACAAATTTCGCCCTAATCCCAATTTTGGCCACTCATTGAAGGTCCTAAGAAGATTTAAAAGCGCAAATCTAACCTGCACAATTCGATTTGAGCACGTCTCTGCATCGCATCGACACGAGCTACCACACTCCGCACGGCGATTGTACTTTGTCTTCTGAAGGAGATATTTCATTTATCAAGCAATTGCATCAGTATGGCTGAGACTATCAGAAAGAAGAGCGAAACTGCTGTTTCGATCGAATTCACACATGAGTTCGTTATTCAAGAAAAATATTTATTGCATACTAATTCCCTCATTGCACATTCGGAAACGTTAATAAATGTATTCTACCGTGCTGCTAGAAACATATTTTTTCGACTATGTTTCACCATGTGCTAAAAATTCAGGATGGTGAGTTAGGGTTGATTTCAGTAAAAAGATTTCTCACGGAATAAACAGATAATTGCAACCGTACATCTGTTATTTCGATCAATGATCAATATAAATACCTTGGGATGGCAGGTACAATTGCCCGGGAGCGACGGGTTCGAGCACGGGCATTCGGCCTTGCAACTGAAACCATGTAGCGTCAAAAATATTGCTGACTGTTAGTTCGTAGTGAATGATGCTTGAGATTATTTGCGCAAAAAAAGTTTCAGTGGCGAGACGCGCAGAAGAAGTGACAATTTGCTGAGAAAAAATGTAAAAATTGACTCACTGTTCGTCAGATCTTTCGATGTTGCCCGACTGCAGCTTCTTCTCCACTCGCCGCGAGTAAATCGGATGGTTGGTGAACTGGAAAAGTTTGAAATGTCATCCACATATTGCAGCTGAACGCTGCCACACTACCATCAACCTAACGATTTTGCCTGATCAAGCCAACTAACGACGCACTGAGAATGCTAACCTACAGTAGCCCAGAGTATTGAAGGGCCCAGCGTAATTATTGGCAGTCCGTACTCCTACCGAACCGTTATAGTATTAAAATCCTACCGTATCCGCAAGCTACCGTAACCGACCTTAAACGTATTAATCGTGCTCGTGACAAAGTCGTGCACTACTCCACTCCAGTCGGCCACGTAGTTGGGCGGCGCGCCATCTTCACGGTTCGTCTGGAAATAACAATAATTAAATAATGAGAAAATAAATATAGAAAATAATAGTAAATCAGTTGGAATATGTTTCACAGTGCGCTCAGCATTCGTGCACAATTTCTTAGACGATTCACACCATACCCGCGTTTTTTTACAAATATGTTTCACAAGCAGATCAAAAATCATGAAGACATCATAGCGTAGTATCAGTTTCCTCGCAACTTCCAATAATTAAATAAAAATATAACCATACGTCATTCATGTCGTACTGCCGGGCGGCCTGCAGTGTGCGGAGGCGCTCGAGCTGGAAAAAATATCATTTTAATAATTACACAAATTAATAATTGAAAAACCAGAAAAATCTCGTAATAACCTAGCCTATCTTTCTTTTCTTTGATCCAGCGAAGATATGAGGATAGAGGATATTGGAGTGTTGCCCCTCGGCCCCAAAACCATAGAAGCTCATAAAAATGTTCAGCTCTTTCAATTCCGCTAGGTATCAACTCCCTATACTCAGCGCTGCCTTGCTAAAACATAGAAACGTTTTGAAGCTCACCGGAGTGTTGCCCCACGTCCCCTTCGACCCGGCCCTTGGCAGATACCGTGCCGGATAGAGGTCATCGTACCGCTGTCCCCTCCTCGCACACTCCTCCCGCAGCACTATTTCGACCTGTGAAAATATGGGTTATTTTCTTAATTTTCGCAATTGAATTTCTCTTGAACTCTTTGAGCATCTCGCTCGAATTTTTGTAAACACATCTCAAGGACAAATATTGATAAGAAGTGCACAACTGGGTATATTTTTTTTTTTTACAAAATCGTACCTTATCGAACTGTATCTGCATGTTGACCCACTCGCGAATGAGCGGTTGGAACTCGTACCATCGCGGGCAGAAATCCCTCCACTCGCCCCGAACCATGCCCTTGTACACGATCAGGATCTTGAACTTCTGAAATATGCATTATTTGCCAATTTAGAATTTTGCAATTCCCTTTTCTTTCCATTATTTCTTTGAATTAATATATTATAGGAGCCCGTTTGCGTAAGAGTCGGACAATGTCTAGTGGGGCTACGTACAGGGTAAAAATTGACAACCGAGATAGGAGTGGTTTTCAGTAGTCTTCGAGGTGCCTAACACGATAGACAATATAAAATTGTTTGCAAATGCATGCTTCAACAGATACGGTAGGTCAAAGATCATGATATTT
>LS487454.1:445935-458528 GCA_900490705.1 Pristionchus arcanus
ACCGGAAAGCTCTTCAAAAATAAACTATAGTCTCTTTTGAATGTTTTTGATTTGAGTCATTGGTTAACGAGATACTGCTCAAAATGTAAGAAATATCATGATCTTTGACCTACCGTATCTGTTGAAGCATGCATTTGTCAACAATTTTATGTTGTCTATCGTGTTAGGCACCTCGAAGACTACTGAAAACCACTTTTATCTAGGTTGTCAATTTTTACCCTGTACATCACATTGTCCGACTCTTACGCAAACGGGCTCATAGATAGAATATGGTGATTTGGAATATTTCAGGGACGTGGCACTAGACGCATACCTTTTGCTGCGCTTCGCCCGTCATCCACGACGCCTTCGGGTCAGTGCAGCCCACGATGATGTCGAACTCGAAGACCTGGATATTTTGTTGTTTTTAATTTTAATAATAAAGTTAAAAAATAAATAACCCACCCCTCCACTGATCCGTCCACACTCCAGCAGCCGATTGTTCCAATCAGCCTTCGTCTCTTTATCGCCCGAAAGTACCTACAAATTTATTATTTGAACCTCAAACTCTATTTTAAAAATCTACTGAATTATCAACATTACCACAAAAAAGAGCACTCGGAATGAACTGACAAATGTTTCGGATAATTCTTCTCAACTTACTCTTTCCACTCTAGTCTGCATCTTCTCTCCCTCATCTCTCTTGTCCGTTGGTTTCGCTAGTGTGTAGATCTTGCCCGGGTAGTGCTGGTTCCAGTCCTATGAAGAAATAGTTCATCGTTTTGAATTATTATCAATTTATGAGCTGTATTCGCCTACTGTATCTAAGAGTCACATGACCAGACTGTGTTTTACACGCATAATAGATTTGTGAAGGCCATTCAGCCAAAAATTGCGAACGTTTTATATAAGAGGGACTATTTGACTACCTAGTATAGCATAACGATTCACTCCTCACCTTTTCCTCCTCGTAAGGATCTTTCTCCTTTTCACTTGCATCGCTATTGTATGTATCCGACGATTCGGACAGCACCTTCTTCCGCTCCTCGGGTTTCTAAAACAAATATTTACAATTGACCGCCATCAATTTACTTCATGAATTTAACCTTATAATTCCACTGATGAATGATAATGCCAAATGCCAACTACGTGATTAGTAATAATCAATAATATTAATGTCTTGATGTGTTGCTAGTTATCGTATTTTAGTAATCCATATCTATCGATGGATCCAGCTAGATCCAGTTAGCGGAAAGACTCAGACAACCCACCTTGACCATCCTCTTCCTTCGCTTCCTCACATGGCCATCATCCTTGTCCTCCTTAGAGGTGGATGCGTCGCCCTACAATTTTCAATGAGCTAATTGTAACATTATCATATGAGACGCAAAATACAATTGCCACAAAGCAAAGTTATCCAGTGAACATCCGTGATGCAAATAATAGTGGTATTATTGATAGTTGTTGAGACGCAAAATACAATTGCCACAAAGCAAAGTTATCCACTGAACATCCGTGATGCAAATAATAGTGGTATTATTGATAGTTGTATTATTCAGAAAAAAACTCACATCGAGACTCCTCCTTGACTTGACCAGGTTTTTCCTCGCTGGCTTTCCATCCTTGTCCTTCTTGCTAAGTTCACCAATTTTCTTCGGCGATTTGGGAGCTACCTGGAATGATTATTGGTCTTTGCGTGAAATGACCAGCCACTATCTCTTCTATATCCCATCATTCTCAATCCCTTCTTCCTCCGCCTTCAGTGGACAAAAATACAGAGTAGTTCCCAACAACTCTCCACTTACGGCACTGTTCTTTCTCGGAGATTTGCTCTCGTGTCTATCCTTCTTGCATTCTATGCTGAGCTTCGACATCTTTGGCGTAACCTAAAAATCACAATTTCATTGATGCAAAGGATGATAGATGCTTTCCAATCCATAACTGAGAAATATAATACTTTGTTTAAAATTTACCTTGAGATCCGTTTTCTTCGATTTGTCATCCTTCGAAGCCTCTCCATTGGCTCGCGGGGATTTGGACGTAGCCTGTAAAGGCATTGTAAGCTTAGTGTTGTAAGCAGGTAAACCGGGTGCGGTGTCGCCTGGCAATCGATAATACCCATAACACCTTTTCAAACCCATCTACAAGCTGTACTATCACTTACCGTTCTGTTTGGCGACTTGCTGTGATCTTTCTTCTTCAATGTCATCTTGGTGTCATCTCCGTTCGACTTTGGTGCGCTCTTAAAATTAAATAGTGAAATAGTACTTGGAAACTAGTTTATCTAGTGTATCAACTAGTGTATCAAAAACTTTTTAAAAAACTAAAAAAATACTCACTGTCCTCGGAGACTTGCTCTGAGACCGGTCCTTCTTGGTTGTCGTCTCTCCATTGTGTCTGGAGGATCTCGGAGTATCCGCAGAAGAAGATCGCTACAATGATCTTTTTATAATATTATGTGTTCCAACATCTTCCATCTCTTTTTTTCGAGTTAAACCATAGCACTTACAGTGCTCCTCTTCTCAGCCTTCCTCTCTGCACTTGACTTGGAACTCGACGGTCCATCCTTTCCAATTGAGAAAGTGACCCGGCTCTTCTTCTCGGGTTCTTCATCGGCTGAGGTAGGAGAGTCCTGAAATTGAAATCAGTACTAAAATCATTTTTATAATTATCGATATGTTGCAAATTAATTGCCAGTGCTTCATCCTATAGGGCGATTGCTAAGATATGAATCTATCGGACAGAAAGAAAAAAAAATTATCTCACATTATTTTTCTCAATCTTGCTCGACGCACTCAACTTGGCGGACCTCGGTGCCGATGTGACTGGAGTTGCCTGCCAGTATGTGCCCTGTAATCAAAAAAAGTTAAAATTAAAGTTGCTTCCACAATCAAGGCGATTTTACAGTTGCCATGAGACACCCACGCCTGGTGGGGTACACAGGTAATGCCCGGTACGGCTGCCCTGTAATTAGTTATGTATATATACGATATATATATATTTTGTAATTAATTAAGCCTGAATTAATCAATAAATCGATAAATGTGGTTGAAACTCACGCTGAGTCCAGTGCCATGCGTGGCTAGTTCTTTAGTGGCGGCGGATGGGGAGCGCGCCTGAAATATTATTATTATTTTTACAATTAAATTAAAATTATTTAGATTTCCTTACCGATCGCTTCAGCGACTTCTCCTCTGATCGGATTCTTCTCGAGGAAGGTGGCGACTTTGGCTGAAAAAAATATTATTTTTCTATAATTATTAAATATAAATTTACCGAGTTTTTGGCCGACTTCTCCTTTGATTTGTCTCTTCTTGAAGATGATGATGGTGATGGCTGAAATATTAGCTTAATACCATCCTCAATTCCACATAACTGATTAAATATTCTATGGAGTTAAAAACCACCATGTATACCCGATGTGATATGAGAATACGCATGAGAACCGACCTCATCCCTCTTCTCGATCTTCTTCTCCCTCTCCGTACTCTGACTGGCCTTGCGCACTCGCGCACTCTTCGTTGGAGTGGAGGGCGGAGGCGCCATCTGGGGAGGGGGATGGATGGAGTTCGACCCTGCAATTTTGGTCGCTTAAGGGGATTTTAGCGAATATCATAGCGCAAATATTGCATAGCAACAAACAGAAATGAGCGATTGGCGTGAATAATGCGAAAAATTAGAAGCGTCGGGGTATGTTTCATTCGTGGCACGTTTTCAAGCAATCTTGGAGTGGTGAAATGCAAAACAACATCAAAAACGCGCGCACTCGCGCACTCTTCGTTGGAGTAGAGGGCGGAGGCGCCATCTGGGGAGGGGAACGGATGGAGTTCAACCCTGAAATGTGCGTGATTCAGATTTATCAGATGGGTGGTTCTGAATGACTTATTGAATATCAACACGCAAATACTGTGGTACGAAAAACGATGATATGCGTGAAAAAACAGGAATATTAGATGCGCGGGGGAGTGTTTGCGGCACTATTTCAATCAATTTTGAAGCACGAGGGATAACGCGAAACTTCAACAAAAGCGCGCGCACTCTTCGTTGGAGTGGAGGGCGGAGGCGCCATCTGGGGAGGGGGATGGATGGATTTCTACCCTGGAAAGGAAAAAAATCATTGAGGCAAAACTTTTCCAGCAGGGGACGCTGAGAACGCGGAAAAACGCGAAACAGCAACAAAAACACGAGGTGATGAGAGGATGGGGGATGTACCCTGAGAAATGATAGGATTTAGATTGGTTTCAGTCAAATGAGACAAATATTCCGCTCGAAATAGCACGAATAGTGTTCTCAACGTAAGCAAGCGAAGAAGTCTGAGGGGCGTATCGAGGTCATCTATGGACTCAATATCGAACGGTTTTGAAGCACGCGGAGAAACGTGAAACTGCAACAAAACACTATGTGCAACACAAAAGTGAGTGAAGAGAGGGTAGTAGATATTTTTGTACCATGGAAGAAGAGAGAAGATGAATTCCCATAGAATCCATTCAAAACAATTCGTGAAATGTGTGCGAAATCTGGAGAGTACTACGTTAATGAAATTCCATCATGGGATCGTTTTGCTCGTTTCATGTGAAGTAAAAGGGAGTACATAATAACAATGATGAGAATGTCTAGACGCAAAAAAATATTATTCAAAAATGCGCGCGAACGAAAAAGGGAAGCGGCTGTCTAGAAGTGAGCGATATAGAAAAAAAATGGTAGAGCATATTGAATAAACAGCTAAAGATACACAATACACAGACACCGGAACTGTATCGTGGCTTGGGTTGACAACAAAGATACGCAATGATGATGTAGTGACGTCTAAATCATAACTCGGAAACCACTGACCACGACGCATATGATCATAATGACATCGAGACTACGAAAAGGTAGACAACGTATTGCAAACCTCATCTTGTTGTGCATTGTGACGTTAAAAGGTAATGGTAAAGGTGTATCCACGTCAAGCGATTTTACAGTCGTAAGACAACGCTAGGTGGGACCCACTGGTAAGGCCAGATGTTAGATTGTGACGTTAGCATGATCTTACGAAGAAATACTATCTCGAGAGAAAGAAGTGAATAAAGACGACTAGTCGAGTGCGTGAGAAGCCAAAGCGCAGCAAAAAGTGTCGGCCGGCGAAACTACGAAATGGATCTCACAGAGCATAGACATTCTGCTCTCCTCCATTCCCCTGCTCTTTCTCCTGTCCCTACACGAATGAGCGACGTAGAAAGCATTAGCGCTCATGAGCATAAAAATAGATCTGACATCGCCAACTAATAAGCAGAGTGGGATACGGGAAGTAGGATTGTATTTTCATTTGACCACTGTCCAACATTTCAGAGAGACGAGAGAGCTTGACTAATGGAGAGACCAATATCTCGAATGGCCATTCCTAGGCTGATAGTAGTGGGTGGAACCACGTGTGAACAGTAAATAATCACGAGTGATCGTTACTCGTGGAAATACGGCAGAAAACAGGTGTTATTCTCGTGAAAACACCAAAATTTTCCTAGAAAACGATTCAGAAATTGTCACTCATGAGACGTTTGGCATAATTGCGACAAAATCAGCAATCACAGAAGTAAGAATTGCTACAGAAGCGAAAGGCAACATACCTAAGTAAAAAGAACGCGACTTAGGAACGAAAACATTTGTCAACGAGAAGAAACCTCTCGCGAGATGTCCCAAAGAGACCGAAACACGGCCCAATTAGAGACGAGGCGGCGAATATCCTTTGAAGTCTAGGAAACCACTAAGGGGTACAGTGTAACTCTCTTCACGTCCTGTGCACTCTCACCGGAAAGAGTCACGAGAGAATACTCGGAATGAAGATGCGATTCTTCATTTGTCAAGATTCCAAAAAAAGCACCACCTAGCGACCAAATATGAATGAGATTCAGTTAATTGTAAGAAAGAAATTTCAACGCACTGTTCAGGTGAAATAGCGCGTTTGTACCCTAAGGTAGTGTTGGAAAGAACGAGGGGGACAGAGGTGGACATACTACAGACAGAAACTACAAACTGAAAAAAAAATAATCTGAAGCGAAATTGACAGTAATTATAGAGTAACGGTAGAACCAAAATATGCGCTTTGTGCCCTGAGGTGAGGGTAGTGTATGAAATAGAGACGAGAAGAGCACGGGCAATGTTCTTGCTGTTACACTTACACGATGTTCATTGAGGGACTAATTTATTGCTAACATCTTGGGTTTCAGAATCTGCTTGGCGTCAGAAACGATGATAAAATGAGTACATCATGCTAATAGTGCACTGAACGAAAAAGAGAGCGGAAAGAGTAAACGATGCAATGGGAAAATGATCTCGTTAGTACGATTAGTGGGCTGGAGGTCGCACATTTCAAGCAAAACCCTTTCGTGTAAAAATATTGAGAGTGGATTGAGAGTGGTCTAAGACCTGGTTGAGAGTCCAAGATGGTTTCATAGATATGAAATCGTTAGGTGAATTTCGCGGTTATAGTTGCATGAATACGAAATATTAATAATAAGATGACAATAAAAGTATTTGGGCAACAATAAAATCATCGTGCACTATGTTTCTAGCATAAATTCGGTAATTATTAGTCACAATTTGTCCCGAGGCTTGTCTGCAACGCAAATTCTCTCGTACTTTGCCGGCGCGCGCACTTTAAGGGCAGGGGTACACACACTCGCGAACGAAGGAGGGAGAAATCCTCGGTCGAGAGCAGGGTAGAAGGGGCCATGAGAAGGGGCCACGAGCATGAATTGACCAGCTGGTAAGGGAGTGCGGTGGATGGAGAGAGTGCAGAGAAGCGGAGACGCCGAGGCAAGAGAGTGTGAGAAAGGAGGAGAGTGGAGAGATGGAGGGGGCTCCGTACAGTTGGGGGGAGGAGGGAGGGATAGGGAGGGGACGAGAGGGGGGTCTCTCCCTTTCCCTTGGTCTCTCTCAAGGGGAAGAACGGGAGGGGTGACTATTCAAATGAGAGGGGGAGAGGATAGAGGTCGGAAGATGGGAAAGGCATGATTATAGGAGGATTAGTAGGTAAATCTGGGTACACCTTAAAATTAGCAAAGCTTGTCATTACGGCAACCATTGCAATTTAGGTGTGCATAATAATTTTCTAACAAAAGTTGGGAATCTCACAATCAGAAGGTCATTGGGAAGGGAGTAGACCCGAAAAGGTGTGATTCAAGCGAGGTGGGAGGGGGGAAGAGGAAGAAGAAGAGGTCGGATATGCGACTAGGTGACTAATAGGTAAACAAGGTCCAACCCGAGATCAGAAGACGATATTCAAGTTCAAGAAGATTAGTGAGCCTTCAAGGGTGAAAACTTATGCCCTGTAATATCTCAAAAGGTCAATGGGAGAGATGGAATGAGACGAGAAGGATGATTATTCAAATGAAGGAGGGGAGGTCGCTCGGTTTGAAAGATAAGATCAAATGGAATTATGAGCGAAAATATCGACAGTGGTGACTTGTAAGGCATAGGCAAATAAGATGGAGACATCTCGGATGCTGAATTTATTCAATCTGGAAGAAAGCGCTCCAATATCCGCAGGCCAGACTCATCTCAGAATCATCTCAGCCAGGGCATCAGTCTAGAGAACCCTTGTGGAGTAGGTCATGGGCAAATACAGGCCTCGAGACCAAGTGAGAACAACTGAGAAGATTAAGAGGACCCATATCCCTAGTATATTAGGAGAGGTCAAAGACAGATCACCTAACTCAGTCATAAGAGATCTCAACCGTAGCGAGCCCGTAGTATCGTTATCGTTTAGCCTAATGAGGACCCGGTATGCCCAGTATATTGGGTGGGGTCAAATAAGGTTCAGTCAATAGAGATGGGATGTGCAGTGAACGAGCACATAATTTTTGAGGTCGAGGTAAATAAATGATAAGGTTAGATTTGACCGAATCTGTAAATCATTGTTCGTTCAAAAATCCCATAGATGCGCGAAATACTGTTCAAGCTAGCCAATAAATTATTTCCAAGCATATCCAGAAAGAGATTTAAGAGGTCAAAAACAGAAAACCTAATTCAGTCAATAGAGATGGGATGTGCAATGAACGAGCACATAATTGTTGAGGTCGAGGCGAGATGATATCCAACGGAAAAGGTGAGGAAAATGGGAGGTGATAAATGATAAGGTTAGATTTGACCGAATCTGTAATTCATTGTTCGTTCAAAAATCCCATAGATGCACGAAATATGGTCTAAGCTAACCAATAAATTATATCCTATCCAGAAAGAGTCTCAAGAGGTCAAATCAGTTCACCTAACTCTAAGTCAGTCAATAGAGATGGGATGTGAAATGAACGAGCGCATAATTGTTGACGGGGAGGAGGAGGAGGTCGAGGCGATGCTATCCTACGGAAAAGGTTGTGAAGATCGTCAAGATAGTCTGTTTGTGGGCATCTCATAAATTGAAAGCAAATCCAGCATGTACCAGATTCATCTTGCAAAAATAATAGCAGAAGGCATCTCAAAAAGAAAAGTTGTCAAGATCGCCGTGACAGAATATTTGGATTCATGTAGAAAGATAAGATCAGAGACATTGAAAGGATGAGACAAAATATAAGGATGCATGATCGAACGGACAAATTTAACGAGTCTGTGATGGAGTCTGACACATCATGTCAAATAGGATTTGAACTATTAGAGAGAAAGTGTACAGATAATTTGAAGGGTTTCATCTTTCAAACCGGACAGCGCTCTAATTTGAATAGTTGGAGAGATGAACCTATTGAAGGCGCAAGCTTTCTGGAGTCTGAAACTGATTCACGACCATCGCTCAGAATCATCAGAATCGTCGGTGCCCGGATTATGCGTCTATGCCAGCCAATAAAGTATACTCAAACACACCCACAAGGACATTGCCTACGAATTCGTACGAATGCTTTTTTTTCTGGACGAAGAAATGAATGTGAGATAGATACTACGCGCAATGCGCCGATGAAAAAGTGAGAGAGACACCTCTCCATTTCTTATTCCCTCTTTTTCTCAGTGACCCTTGAGAGAGCATTGAGATTGAAGAGACATTGAAGAAAACTACACTCAAAAAGTGAGAACGATGTGAAAGAAATCGAGGTCGACAAACTATTCGAGTAGTAAGCATGGTAGAAAAATCCATGACGCAGGTTTTGCCTTCCCAGTACCACTTCACGGTTCTAACAAGGGAAGGTTGCGATGTCGATATGGAGTAACCCAACGAGGCATAGCCAGTTCGAAAGAGGAGAAAATTCTATAATCTTCTATGTCGTTCAAATTTGCTGAGTGATTTCTAGAATATCTGGGCTCTTGTACAGGGAGCACCGATTGTAAGCACTATCGCCAGTCAGAGTAACCTAGATAACATGGAAACGGGAGACCATGTCACCGTCTCTTCATTTCCCATGCTCTCTAACAGGCAAAGTCCGTCTAGAGAACAGGCGAAATGGAGAGAGTTCAAGGGAAAAAGAGGGAATGCTAGCCAACTGGTGGTGCCGGGGAGGAAAGAGAGAGGGGGAGAGAGAAGGGAAGAGGAAGGAAACGTGTGCGGGAGGAGAAAGAGTCAGCCTGTCTCTCTATTCACAGCGCTGTATCGATTTCTCTGGCCACAGAAAGAGTAAGAGAATGGGGAGACTAAGAGAAGTAATGACTAGGCAGCGCTCTCCCCTTTGCCGGTGCTCTATCGATTCGGCTGACCGGCGAGAGAGTGTGGGGAACGGAGAGAGACAGAGAAACAGACAGCTAGAGAGTTAGCAGTTGTGATACGCGAGAGAGAGCTGGTGAGAGATGGGAAGGCTTATCGAGAACGATGGTATGAATCTCTCCACTTCCCGCATTCCCCTATCATACCTGGCACTGGAACTCTCACTTGGAAATGCTCTCTCGTCGATCATAACAGTGGAGTAATACCTTAATTTTTCTTCAGCGAATTAGAAAATGAGAAACAGGTGTCACGTTGGTCAATACTCTAAATACATTGTCATTTCGGATAACACTGAACTGAGAGATGGCAAAATCAGATAGCGAACCTATTTAGGGCTGATCTGATACTGTAGCAGATTGAAGGTTGCTTTACGTTTAAAAGTGTTTTCAACCAAAGAAATCGCCCGCAATATTGATTCATTCAGGCACAGCCCAAAATGAACGCATCGTGAAACATATTTGAATTTTTTTTTGTGAAGTCAGAATCGCGTAGCGCGATGATACTAGGGTGAAGGTGCATCCACGTCAAGCGATTTTTCTGTTGCAAGACAACGCAAAGAGGGATCAAATGGTAAGTCAAGATGTTTAACGGAATGGCAATCCCGGCCGCAAAGTGGGATGGTCCAACGCTTTCTAGGGTACCATTGAACTCGCACTCCAGTGGGCTAAATTGAGGGAGTGGGAGGATGGGAAAGGAGAGATTTGGCGAGCTATCTAGCAGTTGTAATAATGAGATCGCGGGAGGGGTAGAGATAGGCATTGAATGATACGGGGGGAAATGTTATGACTCTGTTCACTGCATGTGACGGTCATATAGTTCTCAGGAATCACGTGGAAAAGGAAAATCACAGGAAAAGAGTTAGGCCATAATTCGGTAGTAGAATTTTCTTGAGGGAATTGATTCGGGAATATCTATAAGAGGAACAAAGCGATTTGACTGCTCTGGTTGGAGAGAGTATGAAGAATGATGAGATAGTGGAATACTATTGAAATTCCATCGGAATTCTAATCCCATCTTATTCCAAGAAGAGAACCATATACGCCAGTCATGAATGGATCGGTCTAAATAGGACAGGTGCAGATTGTGTCATCGATTGCATGGAATCACTACACAAAGAACGTTGACGACTGGTTGGTAACATAAATAAACTTCCCCTGTGAGTGGGAATTCTGAAGAGGGGTTGGATAACTTTCCTACCAACCAGTAGTTGTCTAAAATCACATGGGTTCAGACATGTCACTGACAAATTGATTGGTAGTCATGAATGGATTCGACTAATTGTAAACAGGACAGGTGCAGATTGTGTCATCGATTGCACGGACTCTCAACACAAAGAGCGAGAATAACAGCCAGTTCCGGCACAGATGGGGAAGGGGAAAGGGAAGGGGGGATCCATCCAAGGCCTTTCAGCCAGGTCTAGTGATAATTGGATAAATTCAGTTCGGAGTCTCTTCTGCAGACCTATGCTATCAATTGATTATCGGAGCGTGGATGGTAAAAAGATTGGTTATTTTCGGAAAAATATTTTGAATAGTCAACTATCATAACTCCTAGTCTTCTATTAAAGTAAGGGAAGAAATTATGGCGAACAGCTTTCCGAAAATCGGTGGTTTATAAATTATTGCCTAATGCACTCGATAATCTCTCACTGGATCGGCTTTCCTCTCAATTCTGAGCGTAGGCTCATTAGTAGTGAAGAGGCAAGGGGTGAGGGGATTGGATGAATTGGGGAGAAGCCTAGAAACAGGAGGGGCTATTGGATAGGCGACTAGAGTGTTTTGATTTACTACCTTTGAAAAAGTTTTCCGGAATACATGAACCATATGGTTGCTTGACAACTGTAAAAGCCTTTGAAAGTGAAAGAGACTTTAAAAGCTGCAGGATACAATTTAAATATTTGGTCATCTAGAGAGGAAAGACAGGGGAAGTCTCGTAATTGTCGCTTGCGAATCTGGCTTGACCTCTCAGACACATCTGTCGGCTCTGTTCTGGTTGAGGGGTCCGTGGGAGATACAAGGGTCCGTAAAAAGTAGACGGGTATGGAAAAAAGAAGAATGGTCCGGAAAAAAGTTGAAGGGTCCGGAAAAAAGAAGAAGGGTCCGTAAAAAGTTGAAGGGTCCGGAAAAAAAGAAGAAGGGTCCGCTTTTTTAGAATTTTTCAAGATAAAAAGTTGAGGGGTCCGGAAAAAAGTAGAAGGGTCCGTAATTTGGTTAAAGTTAAAAAAAACCTTCACTAAAAAATTTATAGTGGTCCGCGTTTTATATAATGGTCCGCAAAACATTAAAATGGCCTAGGTGTTTTTTTTATGATGGTCCCATTTTGGACCATTATAAATCGTACGAAAATAATATAATGATTAAAGAAGGCGTCCCACGAACCGCGCGGGCGACTATGCAAAGTGAGGAATGAGAGGGACGCTCTCCTCATTCCGCACGCTCTCTCGCTCGTTGCCTGCGTTTCAGGGTCACTTGGAACGCAGCCAACTGCTCGTATCTCAGTTCAAACAAAAATTGAAAACATGGGAGTTTGTAAAGTGTTATCGGGTAGCCACGACCCACAAGCTCACATCGAGAACTCTGTTAGCCAGATATTCGTGGGACACCTTCTTTAAATGTGCGAAACGCCGGCCTAAGCATGCGTATTTCCTAAGCCAAAGCCTAAGCATTTTTTCTATAGACGCTTTTTTCTATTTTCTATAGTCGTGTCCAAAACATGGGAATGGTGGATACTGCAGAACGCATCCAGGAGATGTTATAAAAAGAGCTTAGGAACGCTTAGTGCTTAGGAAATACGCATGCTTAGGCCGGCGTTGAAGGGTCCGTAACCCCACAACGCCGGCCTAAGCATGCGTATTTCCTAAGCACTAAGCGTTCCTAAGCTCTTTTTATAACATCTCCTGGATGCGTTCTACAGTATCCACCATTCCCATGTTTTGGACACGACTATAGAAAAT
>LS487454.1:459199-558466 GCA_900490705.1 Pristionchus arcanus
TGTAATGGAAGTGCCTCCCATTGTAAATAAGAAGACTATTTATTATGTATTTCATCATTGTTTTGATTATTTAATTATTACATAATTAAATAATATTTATTGCAATCGTTAATTTAATTGTTGACTCAACTCTAGGATTACGGTATCATTTGAATTCCCGCATTTAGGCTCTCACCACGATTTCATCAATTGTTTACTTACAGTACTCTTTTTGGCTTTTCGTGACTTTTCCTTTTTGTATTTTTGTTAGTTCCATCAGTTTCTCTCTTTGAGAGTGGTTTATTGTCGTCCTTTCTGTTGTGGAGGCGAATAAATCCTTGCATCTTCACTCGATCTCGTCCATCACACCCCACCGACATCATAACTTGGGGGCTGAGCAGCTGTTGGAGACGAGGGACGCCACGAAACTCGGTTAGTTTGGGTGCACGGTAACCCTTGCGTAGATCCTTCCGACAGCGTCGGTTGGGTAGCAAAAAGCTGTAGAGTCACGTTTGAGTGTGAGTAGGCTGGTGAGTGCCGTTTACGGTGCTTTTAGTCAGCGAAAACACTTGACGCGCGCTCGATTCACTGAGTGTATAAGTACACCTCAGGCTCGTTGTATTCGAGACTGTGGCTGGAAAGTACTCTTGGCTGCAAGTACGGCAGAAGGTGCGTTGTGTTCGTGCCTAACGCTGGAAAGTAGTAGTGAATCTTGGTGAAGGAGGAGTGTGGCGGAAGGATCGAGGAAGCGGCGACGAGAGACTGTGGAGACTCGAGAGACGGCAGAGAAAGAAAGGAATCGACAGGAGTTGTTTACTTCCCAGTGGCAGTGCAAGAGACTGTGTGAAAGCGAGAGAGCACAGACGGTGTTAGGAAATACCCAGTGGCTTTGCTTCGTGTTTGATCGCTTGTTACTCGTTGTTTACGTGTCGCGTTCGTGCTGTTTGCGTGATAACTGAATAGTTTCATTGTAGAAGCACTTGGAAACAACGTTAAATGGAGCAGAAGAGGCCGGT
The DNA here is from genome assembly GCA_900490705.1 of Pristionchus arcanus. Taxonomy (NCBI): domain Eukaryota; kingdom Metazoa; phylum Nematoda; class Chromadorea; order Rhabditida; family Neodiplogasteridae; genus Pristionchus; species Pristionchus arcanus. Next base: position 460,195 of record LS487454.1, read on the forward strand.
GCCGACGCAGGTTGACCCGCAGGCTGTGGATGAGAAGGACCGCAGTGGCAAGGCTGTGGAGGACGAGCACAACCAAGGCAAGCTGGGCAAAGTGCAAGCTGGTTCAAGCGTGAGTAGTGAAAGAGAAAAGAGATTTTTGGAAAGAGTTGGACTGAAATCTCTTTATGAAGTGGAAACTGTGTTGAGAGAGGCCCGTGAGGAACTGGATCAATTCAGACAGCTAACTGAATGTGTGAAGGAGATTGAAGGAGTAGAAGATATTGTTGGGCTAATTGAAAAGATAAATGGTGAAAGAGAAGGTGTACTAAAAGAGCGTTCTGGATGGGAAGCTATGAGAGAGGAATTTCATCATTTGGCTAGTGTAGTGCATCTACGGGAAAATGAGCGATTTGTTGATCGTTGGCACTCAATGAATCATGAATTGCAGTTGCTAACTGAGAAAGTGAATGGAATGAAGGTGCAGGCTGAAGTAGAAGAAGGAAGACTTCTCTTCTACAAGAACAAGGTGGAGCTGCTGGAGAAGCAGAACGCTAACCTGCTTAAGGAACAGAAGCGAATCATTGAGCAACCCTCGCAGTCAACGAGAACGGAGGATAGTAATGCAGGTCAGATGGGAATGGGTCAAATGAGGACTAGCATCATCCCGAGTGCGCATAATGAAAGTGCGTTGTGGAGGAGTAATGATAGAGTATTGGGCAAGTCAATTGGGCTGATGGCTAATGCGCTTCCCGAGATGGAGAAGTATTCTGGAGAAAAGGAGGATTGGGATGATTTTGAGACTGGATTTCTGATTCGTTATGGCGGAATGGATACGGTAATTGCTCTTTCGTTGCTCAAGGATCATTTGTGTGGAGAAGCTAAGGATGCTCTCAGAACGATACCGTTTGAGGAGAAGGCTAAGGGAGTGAAAAGTGTTTTGAAGTGGCTAAGGTCAAGGCTTTCGAATGAGACACCCTTTGAGGAGTTAGAATTGCATAAGATGTTGCAACGCCAGACCGTTGGTGGAAAGACAGTGGGAAAGATCTGTGAGGAATTGGAGGAATTAACTGCTAAGCTCAATGGTACTGATTATCGTAGTATGGAAGCATCTAGAAGAAGGCAGTTGTTGATCTTGTATGAGGGTAGACACATGGAACACGAGCGAATGTTATCAATGTTCAGAGAGGGAGCATCTTATTCCAAGATGAAGGCTGCCCTAGTGGAATTAGAGTATTTGAGAAACACTGAATTGAGGAGCCGTAATGGAATGAGTAATGGATTCAAAACGGAACCGTTTTCAAAGAGAAGATTTGAGTATACAAGAACGGAACCGTTTTCAGAAGGAGGAATTGAGGAATATAAAACGGAACCGTTTTCCAGAAGAGGATATGAGGGTGCCCATAGTGGACCGGAAGGTGGAGTTGAGATGATCTCAAGAGACTCTGACCAATAATTGTGTAGTAAGGTGGAGTTGAGATAATGTCAAGAAACTCTTACCTAGTATTTATTGTATCGCGTATTCTGGCGAAGTTGAGATAATGTCAAGAGACTTTAGCCATGATTTGTGTTATTGTGTGGTGTGGATGAGTGAAAGAATACTCTAGCCAATGATTTTGTGTGGTGTGGATGAGTGAAAGAATACTCTAGCCAATGATTTTGTGTGGTGTGGATGAGTGAAAGAATACTCTAGCCAATGATTTTGTGTGGTGTGGATGAGTGAAAGAATACTCTAGCCAATGATTTTGTGTGGTGTGGATGAGTGAAAGAATACTCTAGCCAATGATTTTGTGTGGTGTGGATGAGTGAAAGAATACTCTAGCCAATGATTTTGTGTGGTGTGGATGAGTGAAAGAATACTCTAGCCAATGATTTTGTGTGGTGTGGATGAGTGAAAGAATACTCTAGCCAATGATTTTGTGTGGTGTGGATGAGTGAAAGAATACTCTAGCCAATGATTTTGTGTGGTGTGGATGAGTGAAAGAATACTCTAGCCAATGATTTTGTGTGGTGTGGATGAGTGAAAGAATACTCTAGCCAATGATTTTGTGTGGTGTGGATGAGTGAAAGAATACTCTAGCCAATGATTTTGTGTGGTGTGGATGAGTGAAAGAATACTCTAGCCAATGATTTTGTGTGGTGTGGATGAGTGAAAGAATACTCTAGCCAATGATTTTGTGTGGTGTGGATGAGTGAAAGAATACTCTAGCCAATGATTTTGTGTGGTGTGGATGAGTGAAAGAATACTCTAGCCAATGATTTTGTGTGGTGTGGATGAGTGAAAGAATACTCTAGCCAATGATTTTGTGTGGTGTGGATGAGTGAAAGAATACTCTAGCCAATGATTTTGTGTGGTGTGGATGAGTGAAAGAATACTCTAGCCAATGATTTTGTGTGGTGTGGATGAGTGAAAGAATACTCTAGCCAATGATTTTGTGTGGTGTGGATGAGTGAAAGAATACTCTAGCCAATGATTTTGTGTGGTGTGGATGAGTGAAAGAATACTCTAGCCAATGATTTTGTGTGGTGTGGATGAGTGAAAGAATACTCTAGCCAATGATTTTGTGTGGTGTGGATGAGTGAAAGAATACTCTAGCCAATGATTTTGTGTGGTGTGGATGAGTGAAAGAATACTCTAGCCAATGATTTTGTGTGGTGTGGATGAGTGAAAGAATACTCTAGCCAATGATTTTGTGTGGTGTGGATGAGTGAAAGAATACTCTAGCCAATGATTTTGTGTGGTGTGGATGAGTGAAAGAATACTCTAGCCAATGATTTTGTGTGGTGTGGATGAGTGAAAGAATACTCTAGCCAATGATTTTGTGTGGTGTGGATGAGTGAAAGAATACTCTAGCCAATGATTTTGTGTGGTGTGGATGAGTGAAAGAATACTCTAGCCAATGATTTTGTGTGGTGTGGATGAGTGAAAGAATACTCTAGCCAATGATTTTGTGTGGTGTGGATGAGTGAAAGAATACTCTAGCCAATGATTTTGTGTGGTGTGGATGAGTGAAAGAATACTCTAGCCAATGATTTTGTGTGGTGTGGATGAGTGAAAGAATACTCTAGCCAATGATTTTGTGTGGTGTGGATGAGTGAAAGAATACTCTAGCCAATGATTTTGTGTGGTGTGGATGAGTGAAAGAATACTCTAGCCAATGATTTTGTGTGGTGTGGATGAGTGAAAGAATACTCTAGCCAATGATTTTGTGTGGTGTGGATGAGTGAAAGAATACTCTAGCCAATGATTTTGTGTGGTGTGGATGAGTGAAAGAATACTCTAGCCAATGATTTTGTGTGGTGTGGATGAGTGAAAGAATACTCTAGCCAATGATTTTGTGTGGTGTGGATGAGTGAAAGAATACTCTAGCCAATGATTTTGTGTGGTGTGGATGAGTGAAAGAATACTCTAGCCAATGATTTTGTGTGGTGTGGATGAGTGAAAGAATACTCTAGCCAATGATTTTGTGTGGTGTGGATGAGTGAAAGAATACTCTAGCCAATGATTTTGTGTGGTGTGGATGAGTGAAAGAATACTCTAGCCAATGATTTTGTGTGGTGTGGATGAGTGAAAGAATACTCTAGCCAATGATTTTGTGTGGTGTGGATGAGTGAAAGAATACTCTAGCCAATGATTTTGTGTGGTGTGGATGAGTGAAAGAATACTCTAGCCAATGATTTTGTGTGGTGTGGATGAGTGAAAGAATACTCTAGCCAATGATTTTGTGTGGTGTGGATGAGTGAAAGAATACTCTAGCCAATGATTTTGTGTGGTGTGGATGAGTGAAAGAATACTCTAGCCAATGATTTTGTGTGGTGTGGATGAGTGAAAGAATACTCTAGCCAATGATTTTGTGTGGTGTGGATGAGTGAAAGAATACTCTAGCCAATGATTTTGTGTGGTGTGGATGAGTGAAAGAATACTCTAGCCAATGATTTTGTGTGGTGTGGATGAGTGAAAGAATACTCTAGCCAATGATTTTGTGTGGTGTGGATGAGTGAAAGAATACTCTAGCCAATGATTTTGTGTGGTGTGGATGAGTGAAAGAATACTCTAGCCAATGATTTTGTGTGGTGTGGATGAGTGAAAGAATACTCTAGCCAATGATTTTGTGTGGTGTGGATGAGTGAAAGAATACTCTAGCCAATGATTTTGTGTGGTGTGGATGAGTGAAAGAATACTCTAGCCAATGATTTTGTGTGGTGTGGATGAGTGAAAGAATACTCTAGCCAATGATTTTGTGTGGTGTGGATGAGTGAAAGAATACTCTAGCCAATGATTTTGTGTGGTGTGGATGATTTTTGTATTTTTGTTAGTTCCATCAGTTTCTCTCGCTGAGAGTGGTTTATTGTCGTCCTTTCTGTTGTGGAGGCGAATAAATCCTTGCATCTTCACTCGATCTCGTCCATCACACCCCACCGACATCATAACTTTTGATTTCCCGAGTGAGAACGATGAATATGAAGTGAACCCCCCTTTACAAGAGGACAATGGTGAGCGAGCGATAAGAGCACATAACATCAGACTCTATAAAATCTATCCAAATTCATTCTATTGTTATACTTCAAAAACAACAACTCTCTATACTTTACCCACTCCCTCGCCCATTTTCATATTTATCCTTCAATTTCCATACTTTTCTTAATGTTTTTCTCCATTCTTCCTCTCATTCTCCACTTCATTCTTCCCCTCATTTCACTAGTTTGCTCCAGTCGCGAGCAGTCAATTCGCGCGTTGTGTCGCTGTCCATGGCCGAAGCAGGTATGCAAGATTGATCTTTGATCTTCCACCGTACTCTGCAGTACCCTCCCGAAATACCGTATCCGCTCCTACAGTATCCTCAATGACCGTAAACTTTCTTACCGTATTCTCTGCACATTTTTCTTCTAATCTGTTATATCGTTCATCAGGTCCCTTCAGCAACGGGTATATATATTACCGTAACCGTAAGCACCCCCAGGTCGATCTTACCCCTTCTCGGGGTATCCTGCCCTACAGTATCATCAATGACCGTACTCTTCTTGATTGCAGCATCTCTGGTGCTGTGCGCGGCGCTCGTCACCGCAGCCTCCGTCGTGCTGCAATGCTGCAGAAAGAGTGAGCGGCCAATTCCCGGATCCGGATTCTCCGGCTCCGGCTTCCACTATTTCCTGGTTCCGGCTCTACCATTCGATCACTCTGATCAATCTGTTGACCGCGCATCACGCCTACAATGCTCTGAAATGACGCGCGCGTGCGCTATCGAGAATTAACTTTTCAAGCATTACTGTATCCAAAGTCCCGTTGTTGATCGATAACTGACGTTTCAAGCATCAAGCATAGATACCGTATCCACAGCTCGGTTGCGGATCGACAACTGACTTTTCCGGTCAATCTCAACTACCGTATCTGTCCGATTGTCGATCGATAACTGACTTTCTTGCAGAGCGCGACGGCGGCAGCAAGGAGTTGACATCGTCATCCGTTCCCGCCCCTCCGCCCCCTCCTCCCCACCACCGGTACGTTGTTGATCTTTGATCTTTGATCTCTATCTGATCTTTGAACTGCAGCCCTTCGCCGGAGCTCCGCCTCCTCCTCCGCCTCCTCCGCCCGGCCCGCCACCCGCCGTATCCACGCCCATTTTCTTTGACGAGGTGAATACCGTAACCCCCAATTGCCGTACCTATAGTACCGATGGTACGGTTACCATAGTCCTACAGTATCCACGCCCATCTTCTTTGACGAGGTGCATACCGTAACCCAAATTGCCGTACCTATAGTACCGATGGTACGGTTACCATAGTCCTACAGCATCCACGCCCATTTTCTTTGAAGAGGTGAATGCCGTAACCCGAGCTACCGTACCTATGGCACCCATGGTACGGAGGTTGCCATAGCCCTACAGTATCCACGCCCATTTTCTTTGACGAGGTGAATACCGTGCTGCTACCTTACCTATGGCATGGTTACCGTAGTCCCACAGTATCCACGCCTATTTTCTTTGACGAGGTGATTACCGTAATCCGAATTTCCGTACCTATAGTACCTATGGTACGGCTACCATAGTCCTACAGCATCCACGCCCATTTTCTTTGAAGAGGTGATTACCGTGCTCCTACCGTACCTATGGTATGATTACCGTAGTCGTTCCGTACTGTGGACTACCGTACTATGTAAACTTACTGAACAACTGAAATCCTTCCGTAATCAACCCGTAATCTTACCGTCATATGTGATTGCTGCATGATGCCTTACCTAACATACCGTAACCCCTCCCATTCGCAGCCAGTCGTCGTTTCTCCTCCGGCCACCAAGGTGGAGCCGTCGTGTCTGAGCCCGAAGGAGGCGCCGAAAGAGGGAGGCGAGATTGCCAAGAACTGCATAAGCCCGCAGAGGGATGCCACGCGGACCGGCAAGGAGAGCGAGGTAGGGGGGCCGGGAAGTGGTAGAGCCTGGAAATGCCGGAACCGGGGAACAGCGGAGCATGGATTTAGGAGCCAGAACCGGGAGCCGGGGTTTAGTATGACGCTGCTGTAGGACGCGCCGAAAGAGGGCGAGATTGTTGCCAAAAACTGCTTAAGCCCACAGAGAGATGCCACGCGGACCGGCAAGGAGAGCGAGGTGAGGGGGAGCCGGGAAATGCCGGAACCGGGGAATGCCGGAAGTGGTAGAACCGGGAAGTGTCACAGCCGGAGTTAGGCCTATGATATCTTGCTACAAAGACAGGGGAATTGCATGGTAGGATCATACCGTAGCCGTAGTATAGGAGCCAGAACCGGGGGATTAGCCTGACGCTGGTGTAGCTCAAAGATCAAAGATCAACATTTCCAGAAGGAAAAGGACGAGTCGAGCGCGGTGGACAAGAAAGGCGAGAAGGAAGAGGCGAATACAGTCAGCGTAAGTTGTACGGTATATTGGGGGGTTACGGTAGGATCGGCTATCGATTGGATACGGTAGAATTGATCTTTGATCTTTGCAGGAGGTCGGCACGGACTTTGGCAAGACACAGACGATCGGCAAGAAGAAGCGCAAGAAGGTGAGGATACTGTAATCTACCGTAATCGATCCATTGAATACGGTAGTTTCTTATCGAAATGCAAAGTTTACGTTACGAAAGTTTCAATATTCGGTGGTGACTGTAATTCCTTGGATACGACATGTGATCCCCAGAATCGAAATTGGATTTACCGTACTTTTTAGACTAGTGTTAGATGCATTGGGATTACTGTAGTTTACAGTAATCAATAAATACCGTAACCCAATATCAGGAGGACACAACGGGTACGGGCACCGAACGGCAGACGGACAAGGACAGCGAACGACAGACGGGTGAGAGATCAAAGATCAGAGTCGGCAAAGATCAAAGATCATTCCAGGAAGCGGTCCCGAGCCCGAGCCCGAGCTCATCCCCACCATTCCCGATGCGGCGACGCCCATGAAGAAGGATGACAAGGAGTGAGTTGGGGGGGGGTCAAAGACCAAGATCAGAGATCAAAGATCAAAGATCAACTTCAGGAAAACGAAGCGCAAGAGCCGCAGCGGCTACCAAAACAAGGCGAGCGAGAAGAGCAAGTTCGCGGTTCGTTCTACACAGGAAACAAGGTAATCTGAATTGGAGATCAAAGATCAAAGACCAAAGATCAATTTTTTCACTGATAATTTAACCAACTGCAGAAGACGCTCGATCGCGGACTTCTCGGCGGAGAGCCCGGAGGATGAGAGCGATGCGAAGGGCAGGAGTGAGAGGTGCAGTTTGATCTTTGATCTTTGATCTCCATCCCCACAAAGATCAAAGATCAATTTCCTATTCCAGAGACGACTTTGACGATCCCCGCATGCGCGGTCGAGGACGGGGCCGTGACAGGATCAACGCCAAGCTCATCACCGCCCCCACTCAGAATGACCCGACCCAGACTGAATGAGATCAGAGATCAAAGATCAAAGATCAGAGATCAGAGATCAAAGATCAGAGATCAGAGATCAACATAGATGTTCGACTACCGGACTAAAACAAAGATTCGAACAATTACTCGTGGATAAATGCGTACTCGGGCTGGGCCGTTGAAGCAAGAAAAAAGTCACGTTTTCTAGGGGTTCTCACGATCATAAAAGGGAAAGAGTGTACTATCCTTTAGGAAAAAAGTGCTGAAGCAGGATTAGATAAATCGACCACAAAACCAAGCATCAAATCAATCGACAAATGTTCGTGTGTTTGCACTCTCCGCAGGTTATGCTCAAATCCAAAGGCTTTCTCCCCGCTATAACTCGATTTGCGTGCCTCGCCGTCTCTTCATTTCCGCGTTATCTCACAGGTCTGAGAGCCTAGAGGGATTTGATTATCTCCCAAATCACTGAAAGGTCTTTATGTTTTTCAAGCACGGTGTGTTCCCTCCCACCCACAATCAAGTGGACCACCTTTATCGACAATCCATACTTTACTTCGCGTTTGGTCACCGTTCATTTTGTGTAAATGAAGCTTTCGTCCAATCTAAATGAGACTGTTTTTAGCCTTCCCTGAAATGATGCCACTCCTCATGCTGTTTTCCGCCCTTCATCCACTTGAATCGTGCAGCCCCACACCTTCGGTGCCCATGCCTAACCCTGGAGGTTCGTCATTCAATTATAATTTTATCTCTTTAGACAAAGCTTACCAGGAGAACGTGCGTGAAACACATGTGAAACGCATTTCGAACCGATTTATTTTTGAATTCAGGGTTTCTAGCTCTATTCAGGATGCGGTTCTTCATGCCCTACAAGTCTGCTGATGATTCCTTCCAACATCATGGACAGCCCGCCCACTTCCGGTTGGTATTCGAAATCCACTCACTAACCTGCTTCAAAATGCGTTATTATCAAATTACGTAGCGAGAGCGTGTATGCGACATGAAGAGATGATATATTTTAAGAAGGCGTCCCACGAATATCTGGCTAACTGAGTTCTCGATGTGAGGTGGTGGGTCACTGTTACCCGATAACACTTTCGAAACTCCCAAGTCACCATTTTTCGTTTGAACTGAGTTATGATCAATTGGCTGCGTGCCAAGTGACCCTGAAAAGCAGGCAACGAGCGAGAGAGCGTGCGGAATGAGTAGAGCGCCCCTCTCATTCCTAAATTTGCATAGTCGCTCGCGCGGTTCGTGGGACGCCTTCCTTAAACTCCTATTTCAGGGCCGTGTGCAGTGCGCACTCTAAGATGCAGTGTGCCCCCACCCGGAATGAGCATGATCGCCAGGATTACGGTATGGTTTATCATAAATTATTCATTTTTTTACAATGTCCTTTTTCGTCGCAACATTTCCTGGAATTTAACGCCATAATAGTAGCATACCGAACCGTGAAAAATTCCCGATTCTGAGAAAATCTTCATCAATTGAAAACCTTACCCTGATATTGAGTATACCGTAGGGTCGCACGATCGACATAATTGAAACGCTGATTACCTGCCCTCTTCTAGGGTTGCAGATTCGAGCTAGTATTGCTTGCACCATATTCCGGGAATAGTATTCCCCCTCCCCTTCCCTCTCGTCGAGTTATTCGACAGCGGTAGAGGGAGTCTCGAATCGGCCACCCTACCCACTAATAATTATTTTTCATCTGTAACCGCCAGGCGCGAGATAGAGTCGGAGATCCCGACAACGCACCCTGAATTTCTGCCCCGTAATCTTCCTCCTTACAGTACAACGGCGGGCCAAACTCCGTCAGCTCTCCCAACTCAGTTACCATGGTGGTCACGTGTAATGCATCGGGCAGTGCTTGGACATATATGGGCATTCCAATTACATCCGTTGTCTGCACTTATATGTAGTTCTCATGGAAAATCAAATCCTAGAAAGCTCGTGTTCACATGCAATGGATTAGGAAATAATTATCACTATTCTCTTGTCTTGTAATACAGTCAAACTGGTAGCAACTGTGCACACTAGACCTGTTATGCCGAGTTACTCGGTGCTCGCGAGTAAGAATGACAAATCCACTCGCGAGCAAGATTCACTCGCGAGTGAATTTTGCATAAGCACTCGCGAGTCAATAACACTCGCGAGCGAGACTCGCGAGTACATTTCCCTCACTCCGAACCGTCTCGTGCGGTGCGAAACGACATCGAAGTGACTGGGAATGAGGGAGAATGAGAGGGAGAAAAATAAAAATCATTTCTCGATATTCACTCGCGAGTGACACTCGCGAGTTCCAAAACACTCGCGAGTGATTTTGAATATTTCACTCGCGAGTGGCCGGTCCAAACGAGTTCGAATGAAACCGACTCGTCGAGTGCGAGTGCTCGAGAAATGAAACTCGAGCAAACAGGTCTAGTGCACACCACATGAAAACCACACGGGGGAAGGTGACAGTGATAAAAGCAGAATGCTAAAAAAAAAGAATTAAAGTACTTTAAAAATATATTTATCACTTCAAATAATAAGTGAACCCCCCCCCCCCTCAACTCCCTGAACTCTCTCTTTTTACTTTTCACAATGCACAAATCCAAATGTTTTCTCCTCGTTAGAACTCGATTTTCCTGCCTCGCCGTCTCTTCATTAGCGCGCTGACTTGCATGCTAAGAGACTAGATTATCACCCTAATCACTGATGGATCTCGGGTGTTTTCCATCACTGGGTGTTCTCGCCCACCCATACCAGTGGTGAAAGAATGGCGATCTACTACCTATAGAAGATCGCCAATCTTTCATTTATAGAATTTTTTCTTCTTTCATATTTCAGAAAGCTACTTTTTTATAAGCTCAAGTTAATTCAGCTCAAATTAAGACAACGTGTAGTGGCTGAACAGAAAGAAAGTACCGTTTCCTATCTGTAATGGTGCCGCTCCTTGTGCTCTTTTCATCCCTTCACTCCATTAGCTCATGCAGCCCAACATCTTTCGTGCCCCTGCCTAACCCTTCAGGTACGTCCGTTGTTTAGTTTTTTTACTATCTCGCGTGTCCTGCGCCATTAGAAGTGATTCGTGTTCAACAGTTCAACCAAGTCTACTGCGATTTTATTATTTCGAATGATGCCCGATGTAATACATTGAAAAATCGGAAATTTTCTTTTGCTTCGAGAGACTTTTCATCGTGAAATTGCTCATTTGCTCAGGGTGCAGTGCCCTATGCCTAGCGAGTATGTTGATGGTACCTCCCAATATCATGGACATCGGATCCATGTCCGGTTGGTTTTCTAAATTCTGATATTCGTTGTGTCTACGTCTCGTCTACCAAACATCTCTCGCCTTTAAAAGGTCTCAACCGACCAAGTGTCTTCATTTTATGTGATATCTCGCCAGCATGTTGTGTATCGAATTAAGAGACGATAATCTTAATTATAACATTTAATTGCAGGTTCTTGTGCCGTACGCGCTCTTCGATGCGCAGTACCCATGCCAGGAATGGGAACAATTGCTATGATTACGGTTCGGGTTATATTTTTAGTCCTTCTCTTTTCAAATTTTACACTAGCAATGAGTCAATCAAGCATTTCTCTAGTTCAAGAGCTCAAGAAGAATTACTCAAGTGCTCTAAATGCGCGCGCTTTCCCAATGCTGCAAATCCCGCGCGAAGCCCCGCCCCCTCGAAGCGCCTCCGCCGCCTTTCGCAATCCCGTCGCGGCTAGCACGCGCGCTGCCTACAAGGGCCCTTTTCCAGGCCCATTGTGGGGACAGCTCGGGAGTTCCAGTTGGATGCTCCGACACGGAAGCTCCAGTACTTAGTTGCGCACTGTTAACTGCTACGCCCGATGTGACTTGGCGTCCGGTGGTCTCCACCCGGCAGCAGTGCGCTCCGCTCCCCCCACTGTTGCCTCCGTGGCCAAGTTTTGATAAGACCACCCCCGCCAGGGCGTGGCAGCAAGCAACCAAGTAGTGGAAGGAAAGGAAGAACTTTGTCCATTTTTATTTGAAAAAAAAAACACGGCTGTCCGAGGCATAATTGTTGATACGTGATGCAAAACTGTTAGCAAACTGTGAGATACCTCAATAGTTGCTAGTGATTGGAAGTTATGTCAGATCAAGAATTCAGGAAAAAAACGAAGATATATATAATATATTAATATATTACAGTACAACGGAATCGGAATCCTCAGCTCTCCCAACTCAGTAACCATGGTAGTAATGTGCAATGCAGCGGGCACTGCTTGGATGTTTATGGGCTTGCCGATTTCCTCTGTCACGTGTACCTTTATGTAGAGATTGTGGGGCGAAATCTGATAAAAAAATCTACAAGATTTGAAGTGTTACACTGTATTCATTTGTTAATACATTGGAAATATGGCAATTATTAGTGATCTCAACTCGGTCACCATGGTGGTCATGTGCAATGCAGCGGGAACGGCATGGAGTTGTATGAGCATGCCGATTTCCACTGTTACTTGCACTGAGTTTGAATCCACATTTAACATAACGATCAACTGATAAAGGCTCTGAATGTAAGCATGCTTCACCAACACAATAATTGTCTGAAAAATCCAAGATCTTTTTCACAAATGATCTTTTCACACAGAGATCATAGCAGAATGGCGAGAGACTACGCGAAATCGGGTGAGCCAAATTCTGTCAGAGCCTTACAAGTGCAAATCTCACAAAGAACGCGTTCACTCAAGGGCAAGCGTAGCTTTCCCCTCGTTAGAACTCGATTTGCCAATCACCGTCTCTTCATTTAGCGTGCTATCTCGCCGGTCAGAGAGACGAGAGAGTGCGCAAAGTGGACCCGTCCCTTTGATAATCTTCCATGATAGTCGTTCACCTTTCATTTTTTGCTACCCGGCTCGGCTGTCTAACCAGCCATTCCGACCAGCCCAATCCACTGCGCAAAGTTCCTCTATCCGCAATGTTCTTTATCTTATTGCTGCTCTATTCTCTACACTTGTCAGTTGAATCTTGTAGTCCAACACCGTCAGTGCCCATGCCCAATCCCGCAAGTAAGTATGTTTCAATTATATTTTAGTAGAGTGTGGTCGCCGTTTCTTCATTTCACGTGCTCTCTCGCCGGTCAGAGAGACGAGAGAGACCCGTATTGCTCACTCTAGATTTTAAGGAAGTGATGTGACCTGTACTGGGCAAATTATATGCAAAATTATATTTTCATATTCAGTAGTCAAAATACGTTGGCTAATCTTGTATTTTTCAGCATGTAGCGCGTTGTGTTCAAACGCCTTGCTGCCCGCACCGGCTCCGTTTACCGAATCGCCTTCGACTACGCCAGGTAACAGCTGGCCTTACCAGCCTTACCAGCGGTCCCACCTAGCGTAGTCCTATGACTGTAAAATCGCTTGACGTGGATACACCTTTACCTTTACCTTTACACCAGGTACAGTTTGCGGAACAGTTTTGGATTATCTGACTCTCTTTCACGTGCATTCTCACTAGAGCTCAAGAAATGATACCACCGTCTCTTTATTTCACACACTCTCTCGCTTCTCTGACCGATGAGAGAGTGTGCGAAATGAAGATACGGCGGCTCATTTCTCGAGGTCTAATTCTCACCGGCCAGAGTTCCGAGAGTGTGTGCTAAAAGAAGAGATTCCCATCTCCCGTTTTCTGAACTCTAATTTCAGGCGGATGCTCCGTGCGCACTCTCTTTTGCAGTGCACAGATACCCCCAACCGCCACGATTACGGTACTTTACATTTTGCCATTCATTTTTCCCTCAGATGTAACTCCAGATCGTTTTAACTATCGTACCTGGTTTTGGGAACTGATTAAATAGGTTTAAAAATATACAGAGTCGAGTCAAAAGATCCCAACTGATCCGTCCCGGAAAAGGGTGTCTGAGTCCTCCTTCCAACCTGTGTGGATAAATAATAATAATAATATTATAATATGCTACTCTTTTCAGTACAATGGGGTCGGAATGGTGTCGGGCTTCAGCTCAGTCACCCTTGCTGTCACGTGCAATGCAGCAGGCACCGCATGGGTCTACATGGGCATACCGATCACCTCAGTCACGTGCACGTAGTCGAACGGAATTTATGCTGTGTTATAGTTGTTTAACCTGAAGCTATCATACTGTCATACTGTACATGAATGTTCAGAATGATTGATTTCTATCACATAATTGTACTGTAGTTTACATTTGTGAAAAAAACTCACTATTCAGTCATATTTCCCTATTTATCTACACTGAATAACATGTTTTCTCTGGTTAAATTGCTATAAAGTACGTGTGTCAATTGCAAATGCATAGCACAGTCACCCTTGAAGTTCTTCGTTTTATGAAGTTTTGTTAGAAGGAACTAATTGTACATGTGCAGATCCATCTTTTCTCGACCCCTTTTCGCTTTTGATAGATATCTCTTGGGTACCCGTTCAGCCGCATCCTCCCTATCATTCTAGCATGTTGCTTGAACTGACAACGCGTGAGAACTTGTGAACTTGTGAGAAGGACGACCCATCCCGGCTTTATTATCCCATATATACTGATGAAGTTATTCATTGCAAGGTGCTTCGGTTCTTCATTCACGATTTCGAGCTTTAAGGAATGTTAATAAAATATTCAGGAAACAATTAAAATGCATAAAAAAAAGTTCAATGTGTAGTTGTCATAATCTCAGTGCAATGATAAAGTATTCATAGAGAAAAGATTAAAAAAAATATCAATCTCGTACAAAAAAAACAGTTCTCTACACGTAACTCCGATCGAAATCAAGCATTTATCGAATTCGCAATAAATATCGTTAAAATAATGTTTAATTGCAGACACTTTTTATTGAATTTCTTACTATAAAAAACACCTCTTTCTTTGCTCATCCCAATCTGCACTGCGAATGCGCTCGAACTTCTATCGTTAATCTTCTTCCAGTTTAATTTGAACCTTATTGAACTCGATTTCCACTTCTTCGTAGTTCGACCGTATCCGGAGAGGCTGAAATAGTGAATTTCCCTTTTATATTTTTCCCCGGCATCTATATTTTTTCAATATAAGGTAAAATAAGGTAAAATAATAGGATAAAGAGGTTCACTTGAGTATCTCTTTGTTAAAAGCGATATTCAATGCTTCGACGGGCGAGTTTATTTGATAATCAGCTGTGAAGTCAAGGAAGATATTGCTAAAATAACCAATTTTGTTCTTGTAATGCGTATTTAATTTCTGTCGGATACGAACTTATCCCAGAGACTCTTCGCAAAATCGGCGCTCATCGCAGTTACTGGTGAATAGTAATTACTACCCTTCGCAGAGGGACAGCCGACATAGCCTATAAGGTGATTAATGAATTGTGAGATAAGAAATATTTATACCAGGCGATGAATAGACCATACTTCCGTCGAAATTAACGGCAGGAAGGGGTTCTAAAACATTTTAAAAAATCCACTTCGATATTAAATATGACAAATACCTTCCCGATTAGTCACCGTTACGGAATGAACGCCTGCTGATCCGAAATCAATAGTAGCGATAGGGCCATTGACGTAAAATGTGGTTGCCTTTGCGTTAGCATCACTCCTGAAATTGAACGATTGCAGTTGTCGTAACACAGTGCCAAAAAGAGCAAACCTCGCAGCATAGATTGGATTACAGCTGGCACTGTCAGCAGCATCGAATCTGGTCGCAAAAACGGACGGTCGGTCAAGCTGAAAATCATCACATCATCATTATTTTCTATGATCGAGGCAAGAAAACATGGGAGATGGTAGACTAATACGATAGAAAATCTCATACAGATCAACTCATACAGATTGACTCGCCTTAAATTTTCCTGTAAAGTCGCGAACAAGAAATCGATTTGTATCTGATATCACTGTGGCGTAGCGATGCTCACTATCGATTTTGAGTACGAACCCAAAGTTGAGGAAGTAGACCACCGTGTCTTGATTGGCTGAAACAAGGATTTACCATTATCATAACTTCAATAGAATCTAGTCGTTCTGGAAAAATAATAATCAAATTGGTGAGCGGGACCTGCACTATTCTGAACGACGTAAAGTAGAAAACGCGGCCTATCTGCTCCTCGATTGACAAGAAAGTAGGAAACATCGGACGCCTGAAATTTAAGCACTCGGTGTATCGATCGATATCCTATTAAAACGGGAATATAATGGACGTGTAAATAAACCTTAAGTTCGTATCCGCTCATAAAGACCGCCCGATTGCTCGAGATGTCCGCCAGACTAAATTCACAAACATTTTCCCACAATTGTAATTCATTCACCTCACAAAAGCAGAACCATCAGCCCTTGTGATGACTAGATTACTATTGATTGTGGGCGAAAATAATCGACACCCGATCAGGCATTTAAACGGTATCTAGAATTTATTGATTACCAAATTATTGATTACACGAGACACATTAAATAACGCCAATTTTTTTAAAATACTCACTGTATTCCCATCGAGCAAATCCTGCGTATCAAAGAGAATTGAGTGCGGAAACGTAACTTTTGCTTCAAAATACGTGAAAAGAATCGCTACAACGACTGGGGTTCTCATGCTGACTAACGAATCGTATATTCTTCGCTATTATTCACGGGAAGAATCGGTGAATTGCGAATTGACCTCTCTCCCTTTTCCATGGTCTCTGGTGCTTCAGAGATGCGAGAATTCGTGAAAAGGAAGAGCCTTTGCCTGCACTCGAATACAATAGAGGCCTTTATTCGTTCTTAGTCATTTCTCATACACGTAGAACATCAATATTTGCGCATGTCCAGACTAACAGATTTGATAAGAAGGGTGGAACATTGAATCGAATTAATTGTCACATAATTAGTGAATTATCGAATCAGGGCGAAGGCCGATGCAAATAGAGACAGCAGGAGAGTGAATGTGGCTGAAAATATCATTTGGTCGATTCTTTGTAAAAATTCCTGTAAGGATCACTCAATCCCAATTTGCCTATCTGCTTTCTTTCTTGTCTAAATTATCTGCGAAATAAATGAACCACGATGTTGCAGCGAATATGTTAACGATTTTTGCATATTTCTATTTGTATTTATGAAAAAATAGCAATAAACCAACCCGCGCCCTTCGTGGCATCCATTTGGATAGCAAAGTAGCTGTTCTGATTGAGTCGCTGCCAAGTGAGATGAACATCGACCTTAGTGTGAAATTCGAAAAACAGCACGTCTCTTTGATACATAAGACATCACGTTCAAAAAATATGCATTGCGTTCGAAATCTAGGTATGCAATCGGGTATCTTCATTTCTCACGCTCTCTTGTCACTCTGACCGTCGAGAGATCGGATGAAATGAGCAGTCGATTAGTTCAAACTCTACCTTATTGACGGAGAAGGGCACGGGCGGCGAATATTCCTCAGTGCCCATCAATCTGCAAATATAAGATAATTTTTGATTAGACAGGTGAACGTTACACTTCAGAGATATCTACATTAGGCCGTATGCAAAATTTCATTTTTTTATATACCCACTTCAATGTCTGATCCTGCAGTCCAGAGATGTACAATGCGTCACTCTCCACAGTGATCCACAGTTTGGAACGAACGCGGATCGTTACTCCTCTGAAATTAAATTTTAATTATACATATAACTGCTATCTCTCTTCTAGCCCCGCACTATTTATATTCCGTCCATTATTTCTAAAGACGAAGATATAGTGCTCAATTCAGGTCGCCGTGCCTTCATTTCACACATCTTCTCGATCGGATCGAGCGATGAGAAATCATTAAAATAAAGAGACAACGACTCGAATTGCGCATTATCTGGTGCTCACTTTCCAAACCTTTCGCGAAACTACTGAATAGTCAAAGCAACTAACTGATCCAGATCGCTCCTAAACCGCTTGTCCAACTTGTTCATATTGTACTGATAGAGGTTAGCACTAGCGTGGAAGCATCCATGAAATCCTGAATTAAATTAAAATAAAATGGAGTTTCGAATATAATAAAACTAATTTAAATTAAATACCCGGAGACGAGATAGTTAGCGAGTTACGCGTCTCCGCCATGTCCGTCACTGAAAAAAATACCTCCAAGTAGTTTTTTTCTGAGATTGGGGAGCAATAGCTGGGATTAAAGTTTGCCAATCACGTTCTAATCATACTTTCCGAAAAAAATACTTCAGTGACTCACGTGCTCACTGTTGCGTTTCAGACTCATCATACGACTGTGGTAGGGTTGGCAGTTTGTGTCTGAGAATACCGCTTCACTCGCGCGCGCTCGGACAGGAATGAGTCCGAAATGAAAATGCGCTACGAACAATGGGACAGCGAATGGTCCGAGATGAGAGAGGAAGATTAAATCTCGGACCATGTATGGTCCGAAACTTTTAATGCATGTTTTATGGCTAAAATATTGCAAAAATCAATAATTTGCAGACAGGGAGCGCTCTCAATGAGATCTTGATGACATTCCATGTATTAAACATTTCAAAATGCTAAGGAAAATCTACTTAATTTTCGGCAGTCGCTCGCATTTTAAGGGCTATTTGAATGTTTTTTTAGACATGAGTCGCTCAGAAAATGAACAGAATCACTTTTTAAAGCTCAAAAGCAAATTTAGGAGTTTATGGAGCGCATACTACACTCAGAAACGCCTGATTGATCGCACTATATTGACACTTTCTGCCTCTAATCATAGTCCCAATGTGGAAGCTCGTTTGACTATCTCATATTATCATTCGAAACCGCAAAACATCGAGAAAACGACACTTTTCCCATAACTTTAAAGTTCGGACCATACATGGTCTGAGACCATTATGGTCCGAGAATTTCGGACCATTCATTGTCTGAGACACCGCGCTGTCCGAACAATTCTCGGACAATGATAGTCTCAGATAGGGATGGCAAAAACTGTCCAATGGACTGTCTCAGACAGTCGACTGTCTGAAAAGTTGGGACAGTCGACTGTCTGAGACAGTTGACTGTCCCAACGTCAAAATGACGATCTTTATTATTCTAGTGAAACATATGTGAAATACATTTTCAACTTGTTCATTTTTGAGTTTTCACTTACTGCACGGACACTTCAAGATAGTGTAGATTGAAAGAATTATGATCGAAAGCTTACGAGCTCATATTTTCATGTTTCTAAACGCTCATTCTTAGTTTGGGACAGTCGACTGTCCGAAAGGCGAGAGATCATTCTCTCTCAGACTCATTCCTGTCTCTCATCTCGCGGGCGGAGCGGTTCGCTGAGACAGTTTTGGCCATCCCTAGTCTCAGACCATTCATTGGACACAAATTGCCAACCCTAGACTGTGGGAAAACGAAATATTCTATCAGGGTGAGGGATGATATCTATTTGCAAAAATATGGTTAAAAAATCACTCACTGATGTCTCCGCTCACTTTCACACTGCCCGCCGTGCCCGTTTGCAGTCCATCAAAGCGAATCGTAGCAATAGGACCGATCACGTCGATTTGCGATTGCTGCGCGTGCGATAGCGAGCTGGGAAGTTTTAACTACACAATCCACAAAAACTATGTTTGTAATGCTTTAGAAAAATACTTTATGGAATCCGATAAAAAGGGTTTATTCTGAAGGAGCGACGAAAAAATGAAGTGAATACTCACTTTGCCTTGTAAACCGCCCAGCACTCATCCTTCGTGGGCGCATCATAGCCAGCAGCGAAAACTTGCGGAGTCATCTCCTTTGACTGGAAATAGCTCAAATTAATCCCATGAATTTCCCAGATTGATCGTTGTCCATGTGCATGTCCCCTTTTTTGATTTCTTATTTTCGTAAAGTGCCAAACTCATTTGAGCCGATTTACCACACATTCTAACCGTAAGTTTTCATAACATGAAACTAACCCCATCCGAATTCGGGGACACCATCCTTATCCCCGTTCCTCTTGTCATCATCGTAATCATTCCACTGGTACTGCTGAATGTCTTCCAATCGAAGGCCTCAGCAACTCGGATTGATTGACCGTAGTTGGCTGAAAAGGACGAACTATCAATACATTGACACGTGAGGATGCAAGAGTTGATTGACTAAAATAATTATTACTGCTCTTCAATAGATCCGGACATGGTCCGAATTGTACTTATACAATGGTAATTGATACCGGGGAGTTTCAATGAAAAATATCCTTACGAGCATTATTGGCCACCACGTAAAGACCGAATATCATTCCAGTGAATCCGTTATTTTCCTTGAGTGTGTAAGTTGCGGCCTGAAATACTTTCTCCATTTGTGATGGCATTTCCTTTTCCTCGATTTCTAACCGGCGATTAAAAATTCAAAATAAGGTCGGAGTATGCACTATTTTAAAAGTATTTTATAACAAAAATATGAACCGGAAGAGTCATTCCGAAGAGGTAGCTGCGATCGCCTGCATTGTTGTTGGCGAGTGAGTTCAGGCTAGAATTAAATTGTATTTAAATAGAGAAAATCATGATTATGAAATCATTCCATTTCAGCAAAACTCACTTTGTAATTTCCTGCTTCGTCGCCTTGTTTGCAATTACAAGATTGGCATTCTCGGTCGCACTATACACCATGCATCCCTGAGGGCAGGCGAAATCGGTCTGCAATTACATTCTTCAATACATTTTTTAGATGTGTTTCACCGCGAATAATTATTACATTCCGTGATCACTTTTGGATGGATGGAAAACGAGTACGAAAAAAATAATAAAA
This sequence comes from Pristionchus arcanus, assembly GCA_900490705.1. Taxonomy (NCBI): domain Eukaryota; kingdom Metazoa; phylum Nematoda; class Chromadorea; order Rhabditida; family Neodiplogasteridae; genus Pristionchus; species Pristionchus arcanus. The sequence continues at coordinate 480,668 of LS487454.1, forward strand.
AATGTCACCTCCGAAACGGTCTTGAGATCGCTGCCGTCCAAGAATTCCGAATAGGTGAATTTCACTCTGGATTCAATCGAAGAGATAAGGAGCAAACACAGCAGCGATGCTGCAATAGGGATGAATTATATTTTTGTGATAAACATATCGTTCACTTTTAGCCATTTTATCAGTCTTTGGCCTTTAAAGTTGAATAAATGGGAAAAGGATATAACCTCGCAACATTCTTCGAGGTTCAATGTCAGCTGATGCCCAGATCCTTATCAAAAAGAATGAATCAGCTCGAAAATATGGCAGAAACAGCCAGAATTGAGGGCAAAAGAAGTGAAAAGTGGATTAATTTCAAGAGCAAGCGTGCTTTCGAGAGATTTTTGTGAGCCAGAGAAGGGGGAAAAGATCGAGAGTCCAAATGGAGCGGGGATTTATGGGGAATACACACAATATGGGCACACTATGAAGCACGAAACGGGCGCTGTCTCCACGTTTTGTGTGTTCTTTCACCACTGGAAATGGCAGATGTGAAGAATGGAATGAGTCATGCTGATGACTGAATCTTTTGAAACGAAAATGAATAAAAATAAGTATATAATGGATATTCACACGAATATGAGACTGTCACTTCTTTTCGATCTATCAATGACTCACACGCAGCTTGATAACGTTTATGGACACGCTTCTGCAAATAGAGAGCGACGAAATAGAGAAAATGACACATTGTATGCCAAACAACAACAACAAATTACTCGAATCCGAAAACTTCTTTAATTAATCATTTGACTTTTGAAGTTTTGCTATCAACGCTTATTCTGCAATGATGTATGTTTCAGTGAATTTGAGGGATAGTATAACGTCCAACTCAATTATTTATCCTACACATATTTGCATGCATAATATTGCTTGACTGAAAATAGGTTGCGAAGTTCTTCAATCGACTATTTTATGATCCTCCAGCAGCCAATACGTTTCCACGGTTCCTTTTCCCTGAATAATTATATTTTAAACTAGCCAGCTACGCTCGCTGCGCTCGCTCGCTGGCTAGGTGTCGCCGGGATATCCCAGTCATCTGCAAACGCTTCGCATCGCCGGGATATCCCACAGTCGCAGACCGAGTTGGCATCCTCTCTTGTGAAAGGCTCGTGAGGCCTCGAGCGATCCGAAAAAAGTTGCGATGGAGCCACGAAGTGTCGGATCGCTCTCGGCCTCACGAGCCTTCCGCAAGAGCATCGCAGGTTAGGCTTTCAAACGCCGGGTACTATAGTGATGGTTAATTATCACACCAAATTGCGAAATGATGACGAAATTCGTTTAAATTTTCATTGCGCAACACTTGCCTGTTCGTTTGTGCCTAAGTACGTCTCGATTGGTCAAGTTTGCGCTGAGTTACGCGCGAAAAAAAACGAGTCATTGCTTAAGGATTACGTCATATTACGTAAGGATGATGAAATTCTTGTGAAAAGTGGAAGCGCACTTCATCACGAGTCGTTTGGTGTATTGCACGCCCGCATTGGTTGTGTTCTCAGCGAAAAAGGCGCGAAAAACGGTGTAGGAGTGAATTTCGTCATATTGCATAATGATGACGAAATTTGTTTTTCATAAAAATTGTTTTTCCATGAGGAGTCCAATGGTCCCGGAGATAGCCTTGTACGATGAGTTTGAGCCGAGTTATAGCGATTTTTCAAAAGCGTGACAGACGTTACACACACACACACAGACAGACAGACAGACACTAAGATATGTTACTTCTCAAGTAATTTCATCACTATCGCGCCTCCACATCTTTGAGTTACATAACTTCATTATCGCATCGAGAGAAAAAACGTAAATGGAGTGAATCAACATCCTTTTTTCCTTTCTAGGCTTTTTTCGAGTAAAACAATTTCATAAAATAATAAAACAATTTCAAATTGTGAGAAAAGGTACGGAAAAAGAGTAAATTGACCACAAAACAAATCATCAAAACAAAAAGTCAGTGCCGAAAGACAGGGTCTAATACAAGGAACAACAGTCCAAGGACAAGCGTATCTCCTCGCTAGAACTCGAAATGCCGAAATGCGATCCACCCTCCTCATCCTGCAACACTCTCTCGCCGGTCAGTGATATCGAACTGCACCCCTTTCCCCTCTTTGACTATCACCCCCATCCCGTAATGGATCTGTTCTTTAGCACTATCCTCAGCCATTCTCACTCCCACTCCACCCAAAGACGGTCATAGTTTGGCGATGGTTCCTCTTCTCTTTCTGCTATCGTCTCTACACTCGGCTGAATCGTGCAGTCCAACACCGTCCGTGCCCATGCCCATGCCAGCAAGTATGTGTATTTTATTTGTACCAGTGGCGTGACCTGGTTGAGAAAAATGGCATGTAAACAAAACAAATTGTCATTTATTTGTCGAAATTAGTGCGCATGCCTAACCCAGCAAGTATGAGTGGTCCAATTTGATTTTTTTTTAATCACAGTTTCTCATGTTGAAAAGTTGACTAATCAATTGATTTGTTCAGCATGTAGCGCGTCATGCACGCCGGCAATGCTGCCCGTTACAAGGCCGCCATTTTTGCTAGACACCCCTTCGATGTCAGGTACAGTCTCTTCATCTTACGAACTTTAGAGATCGAAATACGGGTAATCGTCTTTTTTCACACGCTCTCTCTTTCGCAACTCTGACTGATGAGAGAGCGTGTAAAATCAAGAGAATATTACCCGTATTTCGAACTTTACGAACTATTGCACCGATCAGAGTTGTGCGAGAAAATTTCCAGATTACCATTTCAGGGCCATGCGCCGTGCGAACTCTTCTCTGCAACATGCGACCGCCAGTTGGAGGACCCGCCACGATCACGGTGAATTTTTTATCGCAATTCAAGAAAGTAACAAGGTAACAAGGATAAATGCAAATAAGAAGAGAAATCGGTGATCATTTGGGAAAATGTGTTGTAGGCGATTAAGATTCAGTCAGAGAAAACAAAAATTCAAAATCTTGTTGTCTCAATGGTGGTCTGACTGCTGTACTTTCAGTACAACGGTGGGGCCGGGCAGGTGAGCGATCCTAGCACTGCTCAGATGGCCGTCACTTGCAATGCAGCAGGCACCGCGTGGATGTATATGGGCATTGCGATCACCTCGGTCACGTGTCCATAGATTGACGTCAGTAACTCTTGTGATATTGTTTTCTTATTAGTTTGCCGTCCCCTACTATCTCGCATTACTCTAATAGATTGTATAATGGTTTAAAACCGTGTCATGCCAAACAAATTTTCGTGCATATGCGTTGAAGAATGTATCGCCACATTGTCCTCTTGCTTCTCATGACTTGTATTCGCTATCAAATACCTTTGTAAAGTGTCCTTTACACAACAATTCGTATGCACAAAAATATGCTTTAAAAGCCTAGTTTCCGACGTTCTGCCTTAGAGTGAACACACAAAAATATATCTTTTACACTTTCATCTCGATCCATTTTCACTTTCGATATCTCATGGGCGCATTTGAGCCGTGCTCCCGTTCATTCGAACATGTTGCTTGAACCTTCTCGTCCTGATAAGATACTGATCACAGATACTGATAAAAATTACACTCAATTTGTGCCTCCACTTTCTTCGAGCGTTAAAGGGTAATGATCAAGTATCACATCTCTGAATTTCTCACGCACTTAGCTCCATTCAAAGGCAAATTCAACTAAAACGAATGATCACAAACCAAGACGAAACATCACGATTACCGAAGGTTTTAGAGGGAGATAACGGCGAAAACGAAGCAATTAGGCATGCCATAAAACCAAGCATCACAAACGATCGTGCACTGCCGCTTCAGCGCACTTTCCAGTGCGCATTATGGCTTCGCAAGCAATGGTAATTTGGCATTCTATCTAAACAGTCAGAGAGGTACTCTGGTTTCTCCCACCCACTGGGTACCCATAGCCGCACCCACTGGGTACCCATAACCTCACCCACTGGGTACCCATAGCCGCACCCACTGGGTACCCATAACCTCACCCACTGGGTACCCATGGCCCCACCCACTGGGTGCCCATAGCCCCAGCCATTGGGTACCCATAGCCCCAGCCACTGGGTACTCCTAGCCCCACCCACTGGTTTGTATGCGCGTCACCCAGTGGGTGAGGTAATGGGTACCCAGTGGGTAGGAGAAACCAGAGTAAGAGACCAGACACAATTAGGAGAGTCAAATCCAGCCGAGCCACACAAAGAGCGCATTTGACTAGAACAAACAATCAAGGTTTTAGCATAACTTTCTCCTCCTAAGAACTCGGCTTGAGAGCCGCTCTCTCTGCCTTGCACGCTCTCTCGCCGGGTGATAGGGTGCGATTAGGGTGCGTGGGCGGACGCACGCAATTGAATTATCATTCTACCGTGATGGCCCCATGTGTTTTGCCAGCCCCCCCCCCCCTCCTAATAATTCCCATTCACTGGACCCATGGTGCCGCTCCTGTTGCTGTTGTCTTCACTTTCCCCTATTGACACGTGCAGTCCAACACGTTCGGTGCCAACGCCTAGTCCTCCACGTAAGCTCTATTTTTTTGGGGTGATCCAGATAAAAAAATAGGATTTTCATGTCCAATCGTCCAATTAAGGTCAATCAAATATTTTTGGATGATTATAAAAATAACTATGCAAAAAAATCAGTTTATATTTTCATTCTTTTCGAGAACATTTTTATCTAAATTAATCTTCCAGCCTGCAGTGCTTTATGTGCGCCGAGCCTGTTGCCAGTTCCTCCCAATATTGTCGACACATCCTCGATGTCAGGTACAAAACTATGATTATCTCATTTTTGCCAATGTTTTCTCACCGGTCAGCGTGGTAAATTGAGAGAAAAAAATCTATTTTGCTCTTCTCAGCATGTGCTATTTCGCCGATCAGAGATGCTAGAGCGAATGAATCAAATTGGGAGAGTATTACCCGTGTTCCGAACTTTAATTTTAGGTCCATGCGCTGAGCGCACTCTCGTTTGTCTTGCAGCGTTACCACCGACCGCAACGATTACGGTACGAATCATTTTTTTCTCAGAAAATATTCAGATAATGATATTTTCCCACCACTAGCGCTGATCGTTCATGAACCATGGAAAATACCTGATATCACTAGTTCCGCAAGAGTCGCTTATTTTTTTCTGCTCGGGACGAGTGTATATTAATATTATTACCAAAACTATTTTCAGTTCGACTCCTTATGATAACGAAGAGATTAATTATCAAAGAGAACCGCAATCAGTGCTCTGAATCGTCAATTGAATCCCATTTCAGTACAACGGCGGTGCCGGATCAGTGAGTGGAACCGGCTCAGTCACTCTCTTCGTTACATGCAATGCGGCGGGAACGGCATGGGTCTACATGGGCATTGCTATTACTTCCGTCACGTGCACGTAGCTGTTCGGGAATTTCTGCTGTTTGCGCTCTGCAATTCTAATTGTGCTTCGATAAATCAAGACCGCCTTCGTGATGACACTGAAAAATGCGAAATGAGAGATGCTCACTTGCGATTCGACTGGAGTTCATGACTTTGCACTGCGCAGGCAAATAAATGAACTCGTTTGCAAATAACAATAGGTTGAAGTGGAATCCATCATGATCGAAAGGTCCCCACGAAAGAAAACAAGAAGAAGACATGATATTCTGCAGGAATATTATCAACGAAACAAGAAAAGCCAGTTGAACGGTATGAACTCCTCATTAACCTGATTTCATAACAAATGCGATGTATCTTGGTGCGTTTAACGTGCTCAGCAAACCAAATGTGCTGGAAAGCGAGCCCCCTATTCCTCGAGTGGAAGGAATGCCTTTTCCTCGAACGTTGGTCATCGCCTAAAAAATCGATCGCCCACACTATGTTGTAGTTCTCTATCCATATCATAAGGAACCCACCCGTCAAGGGCGAGCGTGGGCTGCTCCCTGTTCGAACTTGATATGAAGTCTCCTCATCTTACACGCTGTCTCACCGGTCAGAGAAACGAGAGAGCATGCGAAGTGAAGAGACGATACATCACATCCAATCTCCCTCCCTTCTCATTATCACCACTGTTCCCTCGATTATCATCAATTCCTCTTTTTTAGCCAGCCTTTTTTGTTCCTTCCCAACCCCTTCTTATTTCCTTCCTCACATTCGGTGGTGGGCTGACAAAAAGGGTGTGCTTTCATCATCAATTCGCTTTTTTCATTAAAATGTTGTAATTTATCTTCAACAAACCAGCCCCAATTAAGAGCATTCGTTGTGCGGGCCAAAAAGGTGTTAGCTCATTTATCAGCAATGATTCCGCTTCTCTTCCTGCTATCTTCCCTGCACTCGATAGAAGCATGTATTCCAACTCCATCCGTGCCCATGCCAATGCCTCCACGTAAGTTGATTTTAGTTAGATTTTTTAATGTTTTGACTGCTCAGAAGAAATAATTCGTAAAATGTTGATTGCCTTTGTCTCTGGTGCAAAATCGCAAAAAACAATTTTTTTAAAGTTACCAAATCTGTCTACATTAGTGATTCAAGGCGACAAATTTAGAGATTTTCAGCCTGTAGCGCATTGTGTGCTGCGAGTCTGTTGCCTGTTGTTCCGCCAATGATGAATGTCCCTGCAATGGCAGGTAAAGTTCGATACCTACTCTTATTTTCACGTTTCTTTCTCGCTCATGTTCTTGTAATTTCAAAAAAAATCAAGAAAAAAATATTTTTGAATTCATATGGTGGTGGAGGTGCAATAGGATATGAACATGTCACTCGCGAGGGGCGTCATACTGACGAGGTCCACCCGTGAGGCGGTTGGGTGTCTATGACCCAATGGACCGAAACATCCAACCGCATTTCTTTAGGAAGCCTTCTAATCGTCTCAGAATCGTCTCATAAACCATGTTTCTTTTTAATGTCAGGTCCATGCGCAGTGCGCACTCTTTTGTGCATCAAAGCATCTCCCCTACCTCCAGCACCCCCTCTCATCTCCACGATTACGGTATGTTTATGATTTCTCTATTCAATTTACTAGAAAATGCTTGCCACACCTAGTGAAAACAGGCAGAAAAAGGAACATCGCAAAGTACAAACACTGCATTGATGTCAGTGTGTATTCCATTGTTCAACCTTTTTCCAGCGAGATCAAAATGAGTACGAACAAATGGTATACCTCGTTTTTCATATACCTTGTTTCTTCCACATCTCATTGCAGTACAACGGCGGTGCCGGGTCGATCAGTGCTCCCGGTGTAGCTGTGCTTACCGTTACTTGTAATGGAGCAGGAACCGCCTGGACCTACATGGGAATACCCATCACTTCGGCTATTTGCACTTAGATGATCATATTTCATACTGTAACACCGTATTTTTCACATGCCTACTAATTGTAAATTTACAATAATATACAAATTATCGCACCCTGTTCTCCTCTTCATAGTTTTCTATGCCCCGGTGTCGCCGTGCTCACCGTCGGAATGGAGCGGGAAACATGGGGATACTCATCACGACACACTCATGCAATGTTTAGATCACACGACACATAATTTATACTAGACAAACCATGAGCAATCGAGAGAATAGAGATACAGATACAGTGAATACAATAGATACCCATCAAATGGAAGACGAGCAAATTATGATTACTCTCATCTCAATAAAGGTGCTGCTGGCTTGGAAATGTTGCTGGACAATTCCCTTGATCTGGGTTACTCAGCTTCAGCCATTTTTCAATGTTTGTCACCTAAACATAAATTTCTTCATTCTTCATTAGTCTAATGATTCTTCATCACTCACATATTTTTGCATTCATCGGTAGCTTTAAAATGAAATGCTTTCAATTGTGTAGAACAGAAGTGGAATCCGAGTGTAGGTCGGAAACTGAAATTATCAATATTAATAAATTGTAAAAATAGTAAAGAAGAACAAACGATCAATGGTGAAGTGAGAGCAATTGTAAAGTGGGCAGCGCCTGAACCCACGAAAAATCATTCGTGAGAGAAATCCGATAAGAAGTACTAAGCGTGAGACACTTCTTTCCTCTGACTGACTGTGGATGGAAAAGAGAATGAAAAATCGTGATACGATTCCGAGCTCTCGCAGGAATGAGAAGTGAGGTAAAAGGTAAAGGGATAATCAAGGCACTTGCGTCCTGCGGGAGATCACTGCTATGCCAGTGATCTCCGTGAGAAATGAGAGAGCACGTAAAATAGAGAGAGTTCCATGAATAAACACTACACGTCGCATTCTCACGGTTTTGCGATCAGACTTTGAAATGAGAAGCGGCACGTGCCTCTCTCATTTCGAATGCTCTCTCGTCGATCAGAGAATAAGCACATGAATTGTCATCACTAATGTGAACGAAGGACCGCTGGCTATCAGAAAAAATATGAGAAATCTCGTTCGCGAAATCTCGCTGAAACAGTGAAGAGAAACATCTATTAGAAGTTCTAACACTCTGGTTCACTTTCTCGCCGGCCAGAGAGACGAAAAACAACGTAATCATTTGAAATACATTTTATTCAACACACACATAATATATTTACAATTATTTTGTTCAATCTCGGAAGAATGTATGGAGCCACAATGCTGGTCTTCACAATATTCGCGAAGCTGTTCGTTCACCTACTGTCTGAATAAATATATTTTATTTTTATAGATATTTCAATGATTGCATTTTTTTCAAAGATTTAAATGTGTTTAGAAATGCGTACCTCATTTTTCTTTTCGCTTTCGTGCGGGTCACGTAGTTGTTCCATTGTGAATTTGGCTAAATAAATAGATAAATAAGACATGAAATGAATCATATGTTGTCCCTAATCATCGTCTCGATATTACCGAATTCCTCAATAAAATTATCAACTTACTTCAGTTCATAATTAGTCGAAAACATCCTTCTTGCATAACAAAAAGAAGAATCCGAGTGTAGGTCGGATACTGAAATAAGTAAATACAGATGTTCAAAATAATACAATAAATATACGATGTGACAGCAATTGGAAAAGTGAAGATTCTCACTGCTCGCTGAAATCAATCGAGGGAGAATTTTCGCCACGCCGATAAGAAATACGAGGCTTGTGAATTCCCGTCCCACACACTCTTGCCGGTCATAGAGACGAGAAAGCACGTAAATAGGAAAGAGTCAGGAAGATTATCACTAAAATATCACTGATAATAATGGTGTGGCGCTCTCATAGTCTTTTCCAATCCAATAGAGAGAAATAGAGATATTGTTCAGAGATAACAGTAAATTGAGAGACCGCTAGAGTGAGTGAGAAAGTTCCACCTATCTGTTGCGAATAGCCTATTTGACCTTGGCAGAGGCGAAGGGTAGGCGGACTGAGCGCAAAATTACGCACGATTCGAACTGTTTCGCCTTTTCGTGAGCTCGTGAATCGCTAATGATTGACTACTTCCTGCTATTCTTTGGTTCTTCTGCAGCATCCATTTTAAGGTTAGATTTTCTTCCTTACGAACCTGGCGGGATTGTGCATTCATTGATATTCTCATTCAGCTTGGGTGCATTAATAGCCCTGGCTTCCCTGACAGCTTACTTATATCGAACACGCTTCTCAGAAAAGGAACAAGAGAATCCAGCTCGTACATTGAAAGTAAGTGTTATCGTAGGAATTTTATTCGTTCTATTTCGTTTAGAGCTTCTGAAATCAGCTTTGAAGCCGGGCTATATAATTGAAAAAAATCACGCAAACTTCCAGGACCTCTCTCCTTTTTAATGTTTCCATCGGAACTAGCGTGGAAGATACTTGATTTTGTACCTGAAGAAGTGCTAAATCTGAGAGCTGTACGTTTTTTTCTTTGCATTTATGCTTAAATGTTTAATGTTTAATGTAATGTTTAATGTGTTTAATGTAAATGTATTCATTTATGTTTATAAACTAATAGTATTTTATTTAGTCCCTCGTCTTGTTGGCTTGGGGATGAGAGTGTAATTTATCCTATCAGAGAGTTCTCGATTGTTTACGTTGAATAGGAAATTGATTGATCCGACAGAGGTTTGGAATAGAGTTGATTCCTTCAGGCATAATGAATGTATTTGGATAGTAGAGGTAGAAATACAAGAAAAACAAATAAAAGGTTCAAGTCTCAATCCGAAACGATCATTGATATATCATGGTCCCGCATGGTCCGTGATGAATTTAATCAAAATGTCGAGATTCTGTATTCTTTTTCGAACGATAATAATCCATATAAAGTTATATTGCAGACGTCGTTCTCGATGAGGTCTTGTGTGGACAATTATGCCCTTAATCGCCCCGTCAATCTCGTCCATCATTATACTGTATCCAAAGGAGACGAAAAAGGATTTTTCGTGAGAGATCTCAATAACAATATCTCTTTGGACGGTAGGCAGATGGTAGACTCTGGTATTTTTTCCCACTGGTCTCCCACCTCACTGCCCAGTGGGAAAAGATCAAAGGTACCAATGGGAAACCAGTGGGAAATTGACTGGGATCACAGTGGGAAGTGAATGTTCAAAGTGGAGTGGGAAAAGAGTGGGATCCCACTAGGAAAAAATACCAGAGGATGAAGCTGAGTTGATTCAATTTAAAAAAAAAAAGAAATAAAATGGGGCAATAGCTGATAATCTATGTATCATTTGTAGGACACGAGGCAAATAATCATTCACTGTGAGATCATTGAAGAAATGGCGAAAATATTCCAACTTAGGCTCGCGCTGAGGAACTTTTCCTTACCGAAGATTGAATTCTCCGAAGGGAGTGTGAAGCATGGAATCAAGGTATTCAGATTCATGACCTCTCGAAGGACTCTCGAATATCTCGTTAACGATGTGTGGTAATAAGTATCCGTTATCGTGAGATTATTTTCCGTTCCACTCGTAGCTGACCTCTGACAAACGTTCGAGGGGCGGAGTTAGGGAAGAGGCTGGGAGGAGGCGGTAGATCAAGTGCCCTCCTCCGCCCTTCCTTCCCTCTTCCTCGGTGACCCTGACACATATACAACGATCTTGAGTGTTCCTTTTTTATGGATCGTGTTTTGATGGAACTCCTTCCTTCTTTATGATTAAAAATAATCGAAAATAAGTAAGAATGATTTAGCACTACGGATGGGAAGCGAGCTTCAAAGATGAATCTATGCTGATAATTCTGGGAAAATCTCTCGGAAAACGCGTAGATTGTGCTACGATGTGCATTTTGGAGCATAAGACCGAGAGGGTTCTTAATTCCATCATTTTATTGGATGGATTCATTACACAAATAACGAAACTGCAAGTTGTCTGTCATGTTCTTTCGGAAAAACTTGTGTAAGTTATAACAGCAAATATTTCTGGATTAAAGAAATAATTGGAAAATTCAGCGTCATTATTGCAAACCTAGACATTTCTTCAATTTTGTAAGAAAATATCCTTACAGTCACAGCACCTTGCCTATTATGAATTTGTACAAAGTTGAACAATTATCATTTGAATATGAACAAGTGGATGCAAGCTGCGATGGTTAGTCATAAGTCATAAATCATAAGTCATAGTCATAGTCAGTCAATAGTCATAAGTCATAAAACGGTCATAACAAACTAATTTTTAGTGAGAATATTCGTGGGCGTAGCGAAATTCGTTCGGGCTCTGCGCATTCATCAGAAACCCGGTAACTGGGCACTCCGAGACGTTCATGGCGATTCCAGAATCGACTGGGCGTCCACGATTTTGGCCATCTTTCAAATAGGGTAATGCATTTTTTTTTTGATGATTAAAATAGTTGTATAAATTTTTTAAACTTCAAATTCCAGGACGGTGGACAAACTGTGGATCGCAAGCCAAATGTATCCAGAATACCTCGCGATCAACAACGCTATCCTTGTAATGCTGGTTCGATAGTATATTATCGTATAATATTTATGATCGCGAGTGCTACGTTTCAGTGCCTGCCGTCTGTCGGCAAGAAAGTGTGGTTTGAAGCACATTATGTGGATAGCGAAAACGAACTCGTCGGTATTCGATCCGATCATATAGTGAAGTTTGATAAAGAACAGCGACCGCCTGGATGCAGCACTGACACATACACATTGAGCATTAAGCATGTGATGAGGTTAAATGAAAAATTCGAGATTCATCGCATGACATAATTACTCTGTGTTTATTGTTTTTTTTCTGGATAAATCATGTTGACTTAGATAGCGATGGAGTGCACTATTTCATTAAAAAAACCCTTTATTGATTGATCAACAAATAAAATGAGCAGAATATACCGTCACCCTCTCCTCCTCTCCGACAGACTCGTTCTCGACACTGTGGACACTTTCGAAGTGGCCTCCTGTTGTTGGTGGAGGAGGAGACGGATCACACCGCGTCTGGAATAAATAATTAGACTAGGGCGCGAATTCTACTTGGTATGCGTAGCACTGCAATTTCGCGCGACAGGTCCTTAGAAATACTGTTCTCAAAAACAGAGAGGCAGCGGGACGGAAAGGGTCGATAATATCGACATTCTTCTTGGCATCTCACCTCACAAACGGCGAGAACGCGATTTCAACGCAACACTCAACGTTTTTGACAGGGTAAGATAATTAGGGTCTAATCATGTTTTTTTTGATACTGAGCTACGGCGAGAGTTGACGAAGAATATTGCTTATAATGGGTGAGCCATAGTTAGCAACCGATTTGATTCATTCGATAGTGATACAGTATTTGATTCGACATCTCACCTCACAAAGGGCGAGAACGCAATCAGCAATGGTGGCTGCAGTGCGGAATTGACGAAGAACAGGGCGCAGATTGACCATGTGAACCACTTGCCCGAGCCTGCGCACGTACTCTCCATAGTAAAAGGTTCCTTGCAGGGTTACAGTGGGCTTCCATGTTACATGTTTCCTAGTAAGAAGTCAACTGTCATCGCTAGGTAACTTATACCAGAGAGACTTATTTTTTCGCTGCTTGACACGTTGTTCAGGTAATGTGAAGTACGGTACGCCATGGAAAAGACTGAAGATACAGCGATAAATCTAACGGTACCTGTTCCGAAAGTGATCGCCAGTTGTCCGACAACGAAGACGATTGAAGCGACGACGCAAGGGAGGATGAGCCTTAATGTCAATTATAAATTTACTATCCCATGAGATAAGATGCTTGTTGAGTTTCAGATGAAAGTAAAATGAAGGTGAATGATAAATATTCGGTAGAGAGTTTATGATCATTGAGAAAATATAAATTATTATCGAAAAAAATAAAAGATTACCATTGATTTGGACATCACAGTTGTTCAACAACTACGGTAAATGATATAACATTTCTGATAGTCTCACATGATCTCGACTCGCTGCAATTTGCTTGTCGATGTGATGCCGTGTTTGATCAGCAAGAAGACGGCGAGGCTGGAATGGTCTGTTTATTACAAAATATGAAGTTGATTTTGCCTGCGCCAGAGCGTCGTTCAATGAAATAACATCATTTATTCCAATTAGATATTGGCAGTGTTTTTTGAGAAAATTCATCAGGCTCACCCGTAGAATAGAAACGGCAGGAAGCCGCAAACAGCGTTGATTGATAGTATCAGCGTCGACTGGCCGTCCGTTAGATATCTGAAGAGCATTTGATTATCCAATGAATAACACTCCTATTTTTATCTACATCACAAACTTGATGATGCATTAAAAATATTTTTTCGTCCATTCGTTATGAAAAAATTGCGCACACTAAAGTTGCACAAAATTCGTAACTACGTGTGAAAAAATATCAAGCGATGTTTCGTCTACGAACTTTCCCATGGGCAGGCGCGTGTTGAGTTTCAGATGCGAATGAAAGAAGAAGCTAATGGAAAATAATCAATAAGTGCGACGTCGTTTTTTGCAAAAAATAATCAAATTCAAAAAATAATCAAGAATAGATATAACCTGGCAAAAAGCCAATGAATAAGTGTTAGCTCATGTCAGTGATTCCTGTCCTAGTTTAGTAGTAGATCTTGAGTCTTCAAGGTGCGGCTAAAGCGGGAATAGGAAAAAAAGACAAAGAAACACACCTTCCGAAATCCTCCGACAGCATTCCGTACATCGCCGGTTCAAAATAGAATACCGTCATAAAAGGCTGCCAGTGAATCGCGCATTCCTGAAATTAATTATTGAATTTGCAGATGCTTGGAAGACTTCTAGCAAGGCAACAATCGTCTGGAATGTCACAATGCTTTCTTGTTTCCATCAGACTACCAAGATCGTATGGAAAATTGAAAGACCTTTCAGAAAAGTGAATAAACCATCTCACAAAAATAAGTGGAGCAATCCATCCGAGCGCCAGACAGGCTCCATAGGAGAAGACACGGCTCTGATGCTGGAATGAGTAGGGGAACAGGATAGAGTGCAACCTGGACCTGAAATGCTTTATCTATTAGGGCGAGAAACGCGTTAAACGATTGTGCTAATTTCAAATGCTCTTTCGTTACTTCGACCGTGAGAAAGCATGGTCAATGAAGAGAGTTTTAATGTTTTGCACATATTTTCCGAACTTTTTCAGCATTCAGATTCATAAAACGTCATGAATACAGAAATTACTCCTGCTTGTCTCACCGGAGAAGTAAGAATAAATCAAAATAATCACCAAGCGATGAGCGGGAGGTGAAAGCAGCGCGCGTACCACACATAGTCGATGTACATCTGTAATTTCTAAATTTATTTTCCCTAAAAGTATGGCTGGCATTGACCCGACAGTTCTCGGATAATTTTTCTTGAAAGCATGAAACTCATCTGGTCAAAATTTTTTTAAAAAATCAAGTATTTCATGAAAGAATCGAGCTGGCAATGAGAATGGGTGAAAATAAGCCCTAAAGGACCAATATGATGTGATCAATTTGTACGCCGGTTCTCTAGTCATAGTCGTGATATTTTCCCTAACTTCATGGCTGGGCATTGTTTTATTGCCCGGATAGCTTTCGGAAACCTTTTCTAGTAAGTGTGAAACTCAACCGGACAAAATTTCGCTATGGAATTTTTTCTCTCTTTTCTATGCACCGTATATGAGGCGGTTTGCGTTAGGATCAACAAGTGTATGGAACAGGTAAAAAATCGAAAGGGCACAAAAGTTGGCCCTAGGGGTTATTTTCGATGCTGAACAACCTGGTATGGTCGATTTCGCAATATGTCCCCTTTTCGCTCCAGGGGGGGGCACCCCCTTATTTTGCCTGAAAATGCGTTTTCGAGTTTTTCTCGTCAGAAACGAGTCAAAAACTCGTAAATTCTAAAAGTATATACCAGAATTTCGAGCTCTATCTCGTGGTTATGTTGAAATGTCATGATTGCTTTTCGTTTTCGAGAAAAAGACGATTTTTGACCCGATCGAGTGCGGGCAAAATCCTTTGGGCAAGTGAGAGAGCATGTTTTTATGATCATTTTGCGCTATTTGGTTAGATATTTGACTGTCACAAAAGATGTTTTATATCGATTTTTGTGAATGGACGAAAAATAAAATTCTCTGAATACCCCCGCGTTGGTGCTCATTTTGAAGAGTACGTTGAGCTGATCATTTTTTGTGTTGGACTTTTTCATGAAAACGTTTCCTTATGATGTTACAATCGCTCAAATTCTCCTTTTTCACGAGATGCCCGATAACAACTTTTTCGATAGCTGTAACTTCCTAAGAAAAAGTTTTCATGAAAAAGTCCAACACAAAAAATGATCATATCAACGTGCTCTTCAAAATGAGCACCAACACCATGAAAACTTCTCCTTTTTCACGAGATGCCCGATAACAACTTTTTCGATAGCTGTAACTTCCTAAGAAAAAGTTTTCATGAAAAAGTCCAACACAAAAAATGATCAGATCAACGTGCTCTTCAAAATGAGCACCAACACGGGGTATTCAGAAAATTTTATTTTTCGTATTTCCACAAAAATAGTTATAAAACATCTTTTGTGACAGTCAAATATCTAACCAAATAGCGCAAAATGATCATAAAAACATGCTCTCTCACTTGCCCAAAGGATTTTGCCCGCACTCGATCGGGTCAAAAATCGTCTTTTTCTCGAAAACGAAAAGCAATCATGACATTTCAACATAACCACGAGATAGAGCTCGAAATTCTGGTAAATACATTTAGAATTTACGAGTTTTTGACTCGTTTCTGACGAGAAAAACTCGAAAAACGCATTTTCAGGCAAAATGAGGGGGTGCCCCCCTGGGGCGAAAAGGGGACATATTGCGAAATCGACCATACCAGGTTGTTCAGCATCGAAAATAACCCCTAAGGCCAACTTTTGAGCACTTTCGATTTTTTACCTGTTCCAGACCCCCGTTGGGGCTTGTTGATCCTAACGCAAACCGCCTCATATACACCTTGTTCAACCGTGATTTCTATCCAATGGTATTGGGTCAGATTTTTCATATTCTACCGTATTACCGCCAAAGATACCTACAGTAATATGATAACAAAAGAAACGTATCAACGTATCCTACAATACCTGCAGCCAGTGTCTGCCCTCTCTCGGAACCAGTCGACTTTTTGTAAGTATGGCGATTCCGTTTAGTCCGGCATACTGTAGCATGCACAATATGTCAGCTACTGCAGCAGAGAGGAGATAGCGGAAACCGATGATTTCCTGGAATCATCAGATAACGGTAAGGTTGCTTTCATAATCAAAACGATTTGTAGTTGTCAAGAGAAAAACAGCTTGTTGGTGTCCAAGGTAAGGCCGGTTAAGGGTAAAATCTTGGGCTTTTAGGTAGAGCCTCGAGTCTATCATTCGAAAAGACAGGGGTGTTGAATTAAACAGCAAAAAAACACATTTTTTGTAATGTAGAATTATCGAAAACTAACCCTTTCTGCCTGCACAAATACGTGGATGACGAGACCATAGAATGGAATGAACAGAGTGAGAAGTACCAGCAGTGTCACCCCAGCAAGGACATCGTCAGAATCGAGAGGAGTACGGTACCACGCGGCAATTTGATCGTCAAATGATGACATCTACAAATATTTATGGCGTTCATAATTACACAGGTCAGTATATAATCGAAACGTCATTGGATCAGAGATAAACGGGCTAATGTCATGCTTCCGGATTCGACTTTCCCATGGCCGAGTCGCGCCGTTTGCAACTTGGAAGGGGGTGGGAGTATTCCGAGAACAACGATTTCCTCGGAGTCTCTCGCAGGATATTGGGACAAGTTAGTTGGGGCGCAAAAGAGAGATAGCTCCACGTGTGTCTGTGAAAACGTGCTGAATGAGGAGATCGTATGATCATTTTCGGCCTCTTGAAAGATTCGATCTTTCGCTCCAGCGTGGGACCGTGCAATGCCGGCAAAAATGCTCGAATCTAGTTAGCCCCGCGAAATGATGTTGGGCATAATTATAACTGGCCGAGAATGTGCTATTTCTGGAGTACTTGGAATAGGTTTCAATTCAATGAAAAGCGTAGATTCCCCGGATATTTAAATCGACCATTTATCGATTATCGATAGCCACTGCGATAATGCCGATACAATGGAGAGTCGATGATAGGAAATATTTTCATTCAATTTCAGGTTTGTCAATGAAACAAAGCGATAAAGTATGGGAAATGAAGAGAGCTTGATACAGTGCTGAGCTTTATGCAAACATGAGCGGGGCGCAATGATATGGTTTGATCTTTGATCTTCTTAGTAATCAGCGTATAGCGGGTTGTAGACGAGCATGGAGCATTCATCGTGGGCGGAGGTCCTTCTGGAAATATTCGTAACTATTTATCTCTCCCATTTTTTTCCGACTTAGCAATTTGTGCATACATTTGAGCATTTTTCAAATAGAATTGCAAGAGTTTCGCAGCGAAATTTGATAGTTGGAACTTACACAAGTCAGTTCTGTATTATTACCGTCAGAGAAGAGACAACTTGAAATTACATTAAATATATCAAAATATTAATTAATCATTCGCTATCTTTAAAACGCGTTCTCTGTAAGAACGGGATGGCCTTCCACACGGGGTGGCACAATGATTCAAAATGCTCCGATCGAGCTGAAATTTGTTGTGGGTACTCCCTAGGGGTTAGGTATGCCACCGGCAACTTTTCATGGTGATTCATGCACATCATGCACGAAAAATAAATTTCAGTTTTGCTCCTCATGTGATATACCATTCGATAGAGCATCAAAAGTTATGTCTGGAGTTCGATTTTCAGCCTTCTTCGACAAAGCATGACCGATTTGCATGGTTAAAACTGCATTTTTCGACAGTTTTCAATTTTTAAGATTACGAAGATCTCATTTGCTCCAGTTGATTTTGTGCTCATTAGAAGCGCCTTGAACTTCCGTATCGACATGATTTTTTTCAATATTTATATCGGTGGCCTAAGGCCTCATTTTTCATGTTTTCTAGCACGGATTCGTCGACGCGGGTTCGAATCCCTCCCCTGCATCATCTTTTGCCGGCATGATATCGCATGCAAATGAGTTATTCCGAAGTAAAATCAGTTTTTATACACTGGGGGTTGTTGTGAAAATGTTTTCACCATTTTTCAGATGAAAGTTTGGTCATGCCCATTCGACGATTTTTCACATAAGGGTCCCCCCTGTTGTATTTTGCTGTTCATCTGAAACCAAAGGGGGGACCCTTATGTGAAAAATCGTCAGATGGGCATGACCAAAATTTCATCTGAAAATTATACCAGACAACTTCTAAACAATGTGAAAGTAGATGAAAAGTGATTTTACTTCGGAAGAACTCATTTCCATGCGATATCATGCCGGCAAAAGATGATGCAGGGGAGCGGATTCGAACCCGCGTCGACAACTGCGTGCTAGAAAACATGAAAAATGAGGCCTTATGCCACCGATATAAATATTGAAAAAAATCATGTCGATACGGAAGTTCAAGGTGCTTCTAATGAGCACAAAATCAACTGGAGCAAATAAGATCTTCGTAATCCTAAAAATTGAAAACTGTCGAAAAATGCAGTTTTAACCATGCAAATCGGTCATGCTTTGTCGAAGAAGGCTGAAAATCGAGCTCCAGACATAACTTTAGATGCTCTATCGAATGGTATATCGCATGAGGGTCAAAAATGAAATTTATTTTTCGTGCATGATGTGCATGAATCACAATGAAAAGTTACCGGTGGCATACCTAACCCCTAGGGAGTACCCACAACAAATTTCAGCTCGATCGGAGTGTTTTGAATCATTGTGCCACCCCCCTCCCGCTCTTACAGAGAACGCGTTTTAATCATCTAGAATGAATTTTCTTTCTCACCTCGACGACGCAGACATTGGTCGGGCGGGTTGGGGAGAGGCCGAGAGACGAGAGCCGAACGAGAGACGGGAGTTGCTGGAACTGATAGAATAGATTTCTCTTCCAAATGCAGCATTGAAATCATTGTAGACCAGATTCGTTTGAAATGTCGCTGTTCACGATGCTCTCCAGCCATCTCACAGGCAAGATTGAGAAATATTTCTTGGCGATCGATAAAGCTGGCTACCGTACCCTCTCATCGATCGAACAGATGAATTACCGTACCTTCTCGGCGATCGATTATAACCATTCAATAACTACCGCAACGGGGGGTTGGCGTTCTGGGCGATCGATAAAACTAGCTACCGTACCCTCTCGGAATAAACTACCGTACCTTCTGGGCGATCGATCGTATCCGTTCACCGTTCTTCCCCAGTTTTCCTCGTAGCGCGAGACACTGCGAGGTTCATGGGCGAACTCAATCGAGCGTCGGGGACCGCTGAAAAATCCAAATATTAGAAAATAGAGATTTAGTTTTTGTTTCAAGCTAAACGCAACGTAATCAATTTTTCACCTCTCCGTAGCAGGAAAAGGAACGAATGAAACATATTTGATGTATATGTCCCGAACCGAACCTATCGATAGCAAAACCACTCCAAAGTGGCTCGTTTTGATTGAATACCTACTTTTGCCAATTGGCTTCGTGGAACTTTATTATTATTTAATTGAAAAATGTACCCGTATCTCGGCTCGTACGTCACCGTCTCCACGTAGGGTGATAGTGGACGACCGTCGTAGACGGAGACCAGACGAGTCTTCTTGATTATCTGAAAATATTGGCCATCGACTCAATATTTCTATGTTAGAGCTCTATTCGATCGTATCCAAATGATGGGGCTTCTTGATTATCTGAGATTTTTTTCTCATCTTGTCTGCTTTGTAAATTCTGTGCCTAATGAATCTGCCGATCTATCAAAAATTTCGCATTATAAGAATTCTTTCATATTTCTTCGAAACTTATTTTACTGATTTTGAATTTCCATAGGCAAAATAGTATTCCGGCGTCCTTCTCGTCTGTTCACCAACCTTCTTCATCGGTGTTCCTCCCACGCTGACTTTGCTGCCGGCCGAAGACGTGGACCGGGGAGAGGCGAGGGGAAGAGAGTCTACCGAACGAGGAGAGATGCCCGCTGAAAGAAAGCATTAGTCTTCTCGCTTGCGAAATTGATGGTAGGTGATGGGAAATGAAATTTCAATGATATTGCATTATTTACTCGCATTGATAGATGCGATCAGTGTGAAACATATCTACTCATGAAATTCGCAAAAAAAAAGATAAACTCACGTCCTTGTATGGTGACCGATCTCGGACTCGCAGCTGACGCCGCCGAACGACGACCGCCATAGTTGTTGTCTAAAATATGTAATCGGTTTCAGAAAATCCCGTCACTCCGGAGGTAAGGATCTCGTATTCACTAGGGTTGATCGTTCGGCTTTCGGAACGGCCGCATGAGAGTGATCAAAATTGCCTCGTTCCGGAATTGATTCAATTAGCGCTCGGAATGAGTTCGGACAATGAACTAATTGAATTAAAAATTAATTGAACCCTAGTATTCACAGGCCAATTCAGTACGGAATCAATATTACTTTCGGAGTAGTCGTGTCAGACGATTTGTTGGTTCATGAGTGGAATATATTCACTTTTTTACTGGGCATATATTTGCCCCATCAAGCAGCTAATGAGGACCACAAGAAATATATAATCACTCACAATTATTCGGCATCGGATAATTGACCTCCCTGACGGGATAGTAGTTCTCCGTCCTCGAATTTGCACGAGACCCCGTCTCGATGCGAGGAATGTGCAGGGGAAGCGTCTCGAAGGGTCTGGAAATAATGGGAAAAAAAAATATATCATCTTTTTTATTGTACAACCGCCGTCTCACACATATCATCCCGAGCGCGCACCAGGAGATTTGAAGGGAATGTGAAACATATAATAATGAAGCTGTTTTCGTCACAGCATCCCTCTCCCCTTCTCTTCGAAAACACCCCCATCACATGTTTTTTTTTATGATTGATGCGTTTCCCTGACAAACTTCAATCATCTAGTGGCAACATTGAGATCTATGAAGCATTCCCGAAACCCATTCGACCTGAAAGTTGAGTGGACGGAACCAGCAAGATATTTCATCGAATTGCTAATAATGCAATAACACAACTTCTGTCATTAAATTTGAACTCGAAAATGCGAAAGAAATGAAATAAACCCACTTGATCGGCTTCAGCAGATGCTGCCCAGCGTAGCCATTCCCGATGGGCATCACTGGCTCAACGGGAGTCACCGGACGGACGGGCTCTTTCGGCTGGAATGAAGGAACATTATTTATAATCCCGATCGCGTTAGAATCGGGCATACCCTAGGGGAATTATATTTGCTTTAAATACGCTATTTCTTTTGTTGGATACATTTTTATATTTTTTACTAACTTTCAAAGTAAACAAATTTCAGTGTGAGTTGAAAGGGCAACGCATTTTCATGCGAATTCCAGCTCATCCTGTTTTTACCAGCCTACTCTTTCTCTGTTTGATCGTCATCAAGTCAGTTATCAGTGATAAGCGATCGCGAGTAGGATTTCCTTCTCTAATGTCATTTCAACCCGTCTACAATGGCTGCTTACATGCATACTCGTAAAAACGATGTTTATAAATCAAATCACTTGTCTCATGTTTGCCCTTCGTCAGTTATCACTGATAACCACGAGTAGGCTTCCCTCTCCTCCATCTCTCCCATCTCCCTCCAACTTCTTTGGCACAGCTAATCTGCTAGAGCAAATAGTGCACGTTTGTGTGGAGAGGTTCACGCGGCAACGTGACTCTCTCCATTCGCCATGCTCTCTCGCTTTGTCTAGCAGGGAGAAGAGCGTGAAAAATGAAGAGAAAAATAACCAAAAATATATTTCTCCAAGCGGTTCAAGACAGGAAAAAAGGAATAATAACAATATGAAAACGTTGCGATAACAGAACAGCGTGACTCTCTCTATACGCCATGCTTTCTTGCTTTCTCTAGCTGGGAAAGAGCTGGCAGGATTGAGAGTTCTCGAGAATGAGAATAGAAAAAGAAAAGCAACATGAAACAGTTGCGAGAAGAGCTCATGCGCGGAAATATTATGAAATTATGTTGTTTTTTTTTCGGTACACGAAGAGCTGTCCACATCACTTGCATGTTCAATCATCCCCTCTAAAGCATGTAGTGAAACGTATTCCAGCGACATTTGCGAATAATATTTAGAATTTATCTATCAAGTATGTTTCACAAATACCTCAAAGACCAAGAAAGAGCGTTGAAGCAATGCCGAGAAGAACAAACGTGCAACAAAACACATAAGTAAATTATCCATCAAATTATTCAAAAAAAATTTAAAACCCACAGATTGATCATCTTTCACAACCCGTTCTCCATTAAAATTTCGCTCAAACTAATGGTATTTCTAAAAGTATGTTTCACGAGGGTCTCGACTAAAGACTACGGAACTTTGCCCTGGCAATATGACGATGCACTGGTATTTTCAAAAATAATAGTTGAAAAATTTAAAAAAATATTTCAACTAAGATTACCCACATCCTGATCAATCTTCACCACCAGCTCTCCATTCTCATCCCGCCCGTACGTGCGTCTTTCCGTGTACTGATTAGTTGAGAACTCTCGCTTCGGCTGCAATTTAGTGATCTTTGATCTTTCTACACTCAGGCGAAAGTTTTACACATCATTATGGTTTGTGGGATGTACGAAAAATGGCCTGAAAAAATGCGAACGAAAGAATGCGTCAAACCTCGGTAGCCCAGGCATTCAGATGCAAATATAATCTGTGTTGTGAATAGAACAGTAATGGTTGAATCATTTTACACATTCTTCGAGTTCTAAGTAATCATAAAAAGTGAAGGTGTATCCAAATCAAGAGATTGTACAGTCATAAGACAACGCTAGGTGGGACCCGGCTGTTAGGCGGACTACAATACCCTGCGGTCCAACGCTTCTAGGGTAGGTTACCTTTCGCAACTACCAGATACCTAATCAAGTGATCATACCTCGGTAGTGTCCGTGCCGCTGATCCTCCGCTCGAACGACTCAACCGTGTGCGCCTCCTCACTGCCGACTTGCTGGAGTGATCTTTAGTCTTTGATCTTTGATCTTTTTATTCATTTTTTTCTTTTATTATTGAAATATTGAATGAAGAACTGGATGATTTTCTACCATTTTTTGTGTTGGTAGGACCAAAGAATTCCTGGCTAATGATCTAGGATTCAAAATTGAGAAGCCAATTCGCACCTGGAAATACCCGCCCTAGTAAGAATTTTTTCATTGAAAATCGTTAAAATCATCGAAAATATAAAATAATTATTTTTGTATTCTCACCTGGAAGTATCCGCCCTGGTACGGCTTGGCTGCCATCAGACGTTCCGCGGCTGATGATGACATTCTAGAGGATATTTAATCGAGTTTAATTATTTATAAAATAAAAAATAATAATACTGCGCAACATCACAAACGCATAAACGAAACTCTGACGGTAACGACCGAAAGGATCAATGCATGGAAGTTGATTCACCAAGATATAATTTAATTTTCTGAAAAAAAATCGAATACGTTTCATAGTCGTATTTTAGGGTACAGATGGGGTGGTAGATCAATACGAGGTTTGCCCGTTATCAGAAAATAATATTATATTGTCATAAAAGATTTCCAGAATCTGAACATGAAAAATAGATGATTAAAATTATAAAATTCACGTGACTCTAACAACTACTAATAACAACCATTTTGCTCAAACAATACGACGCTAAGACATCAAAGAGTTGTCAGAATGCTAAGCACTCTCTGGCTCGAGCAGTAATATTCGCCCAACTGTTTGGCTGACTGTTTCTCCCTCCCTCCTCTCACTCTTGATCCAGTTTCTCTCCTCGTCGCTGACGACGTCTGACTCTCTCATATCTGCCTGCTCTCTCGTCGCTCTGACCGACGAGAGAGTACGCGATATGAGGAGAGCTCTCTGATCTCTCTCTCTCTCTCTCTCTCCCTCGGTTGTCTCTCTATCGCCCTCAATCTCTATACGAGAACAGCAACGCAAACAGGCTGTGTTGTGGGAAGAGGGGGATCGAATGCAGGGGGATAGCGAGATACAATTGGATCCTTTTCAGGAAGGGGGTCAGAAAAGGCCGAGAGAGGAAGAGCTCGGGTTGCCGATCACGTGGGACATACTACACACAATACGATTCAACGAAGACAAAAGAAGATTATTTGTTCCCTTTTGTTTTTATGCATGATCAACATGATTTTAAAAAAAAGATGATACAACACACAATACGATGCTGATTGTTAAGAAGAAATTCAGAAATATTCCAGAGCAAACATTTACTGGAGCAAGACTAATGCCATGAACAAGGGAGATTAACTGCGGTATTGACTGCGAAAAAGTGAAGATGATTCACCTAGCGAGAGTAGAAAGAAATATAAATAGTAAAGAGTGAGCAATGGCTCGCTTCGTTTTCGAAGTTGTATCACTCACCTATCAATGATAAGTGAGTGATGCAGAAGCATTTATCGCGTGCATGACATCAAACTGTGCAATAACTGACGGCCTTAGTGGTTTCACGATCAAGAAAAGAAAGAAAAAATGAGCAACAATTGGGGGTGATTGCCCGGCTTTTTGTTTGCACTTGAGATTCAGACAAAGGATTGGCACCGAATAAGGAAGGAACGGAGATGGAGGGGAGTGGTCGAATGTTGAATACTTTCGTAAAGTACGGGGATACTAAATTCGAAATTCCACCAACAGACTGATAATAGCAACTGTATCAACTAACAGTTCTCAGTGTAAGGATGGTAGGAGGAGTGTAGAAGGCGCAAAAGGAATATTTATTCATACAGACACTATGTAATTACAATTGTAAATATTTCCGGGAATTCTATGCGTCACATCCGGCATTCGGTAAGGTCGTGAAACCTGCAATCGCACTTTATCATCGTAAAACATCGTAAATTTATTGTATTTTTTGGCCTATCACCTTTGGCGGAGGTAAAAAAAGGTAATTTTAATCAAGGAGATCGATGCCGAATTCAAGCCCACTTCAGTGATCAATCCGCAAAACTATCAGGGCGAATGTGCCCTTGGAAAAAATAGAAGATAGTGGGCCCACCGTTTCCAGACAACGGCCCTCATCGATCCGGACATTAATTCGAATCCCTCGAATTCCATCAGACCGACGAGCTCGTCTTCCGAGTGAATCTGGTTCAGGACGAACTGAAAAGATTTTAAATTCTGAATTTATATTAATTTGCGCATCCACAGTGTGTTGTGCTATACACCGAATCTGTGTTTGAGAATTGAAATTACGTTTCCGAATAGATGTTTTAGAGACAATCGATCAGTATTTGTTGATCAACTCATGGAGTGCTGTATACTCAATACCACTAACTGTCCTTCTCATAATATTCGTACTCACCAATGCCAGCAAGTGCAATCGATATCTGTCGGCCAGGTAGAGTAACTCGGCCGCGCCGTAGCCAGATACTGTAGCAAGGTAGTGCTCGCACTTGGAGAGAATCTGCTAATTTCATATATACTGTAGGGTTTGTTTCTTTCCCAGTCTAAGAAAAAAGCGTGGGAGGTTGGCACCTGAGGCATAATAAATCGATCCGCTAGTTCCAGCATCGTATCCAGATTATCCTCATCGATTGTCTTGTCGCCTCTACTAACGGCCAGGAGTTCCTCGAATTGGGTGATCGAGCAATCCTGTAAAGCCCTAAGATTCTATTTTATTCCAATATCCATTCCTTCTCACGGATCGAAAAAATCAAAGAATCAGTTCTCAAAGTTGAAAAATATCACCGGGATTGAACCACTACGAAAAGAACTTTGCAGTAGGAAGAATTGCGAATATGGCAAGCTACAGACGGTGCTAACCTGAATCGGGAAGACATTCGACTGTGATTCGACCATGGCCGACTGCGAGTAGGCCGAGAGGAACTTGCTGCAGTGCGAGAGCAGTGAGCGACGAAGGGGAACCCGCTGGAATACGACGAATATTGCAGTGTCATGATTTTTCGTTTATCTGCTTTGGAATGTTTACCAATAAATGTGGAAAACATATGTTATGATTTCGTTTAGGCAAGCGATTTTAAAGTCGTATGAAAAAAGGTAGGTCTGCAGCCCAATGCTCTATGATATTTCGAACCTTATTCTCAACGACGAAGGCTACTTCATCGTCGTCTTCCGGTGTCTCCATGGGCGGGTTCTGGAATGATTTTTAAAGCTATTTTTATCCCGAGTTTATACAGAGCCAAAGCGGGAATTCATTGCCATCAATGTCATTATGGCCAGTAAATTACCCGAGCTGGAAGGGGTTGTCGATAGAGACGGATCTTCACGGTCAGCGAGCAGAATCCAATCATGAACATACTGTAGATACGCTAAATTATTTATTTATTTATTTTTACTATTATTTTTTTTATATTTTTTTCGATTTTTCGAATCAGAGAATGATAGATCATTGTCACTCCCTCCCAACTCCTCACTAAATCCCACCTGTGAAACCGATTCCATTATCGCGATCTTCTTCGTCGTCTGAGGGCTGGATGAAACGCAAAGAAGTTGATGGTGCTCGGTGACGGGTAGCTGCAATTATACGATTTTTCGAGAATTTTGAACAATATCGAATATTTATTGATCTTTAAGATATTTCTTCTAACACTGTAATTATGTGATTTGTCATCGGATATTACAGTGAATTGGTCCCTATTTAATATAACCGACGATTTGTTTCTAAAATATCAATATGCCAGGCTGACCTAATATCGACTCAGAATGAGTGAAACTTGTCAACCACTCATGTGGTCATATTCCCTCATATTCAGAGGATACCCTTACAATCTGTCGCTCGACGCCGTCTTGCAGTGCTGCGTTGAGGACGACAACGATGTTGCGAGACTGGCGAGATTTGAGGGTGGCCCGGCTGGAAGGGTAGAGATATAGAGTATAGAGATATAGAGATATAGAATTCACTATGCTCCCAAGGTTCGTACATCATATCGGTCGTTGAGTGCAAAACGATTTTCGACTATTGACAATGAGATATTTTTAGTTTATGTTTCAATTTCTGCATCCAACTGATAAAAACAAGCCTTACATCATAATTGATCGTTCGTTGTCCTCCGTCGTTGTTATGTCCGTGTCCACACAGAGTTTGATGCCGTCGACCTGGAAGAAACAATTAGTGAATAAACGAACGGCATAAATCTCAGAATACTCCTCAAATAAGCAACAATAACAAGCGATTCTAAGAGCAGAAAATACTTTTTGTATGCAGTGAAGGCCCGTTTACATCGTCACCGATCTCTTTTGCATACTTTGTGCAGCGTGTGAAACGCATCCAAGAAATTTTTCGGCAAAGGCGAAGCGGAATACCTATGATATCCAAACCAGTAACAGTAAAATACCTCAACAGTCTCCGTCTTGCCGGGGCGATTGACGCTGAAGATGATCTCGTGAGCGAGGAAGGCGGCGCCGACCTGAAAAAGAGTCAGACTCTCTCATTTTCCCACGCTCTCTCGCCTCCCTGTTCGACTAGAGAGCGCTAAATAAGTAAAAAAAACGATTGCTAGCTGGCATTTCAGGCTTGGACAGTGACTAAATAGGGTCTTTTCATGATTTTTACGTGAAAAATCGTTTAAAAATCGTTTGTATGAAAAGAATACTGGCTCAATATTTTAAAAAATGGAATCGAAAGTCGCTAGGATGATGTGAACCGTTGACAGGTTGTCTATTTGAATGCGGATATGTTTCAACCGACCTCCTAAATTAGATACACAATTGAAAAGCGATTTATTCCTGTCACAGCATTCACATAATTCCACAATCATATTCCTTATTCAAATTCATAATTAACTACGCCACGGTAATTCAACTTGTTTAACATGAAAATGTGCGTAGATCCATTCGTTTGTTCATTCATTTGTGAATTAATCGTTGACATTTTTAATAAGTTTCAACCGACCTCCTATTGGAGAGAAGCAATTGAAAAGGTGATATCTTTGAGGTGCACCGGATCAAATTTATCATTAAAAAACACCTCATCGAGTCCATCGCACTCAATCTCCCGCACGACAGCCTTCTTCGTCACTTGCCCCCGACCGAAGAGATTGTGGAATCTGAAAGCGAAGATAAAGATCTCACCAAACTCAAATAATCAGGTGAGCCCCCCCCCCCTCCTCATAGTACTCCATCTTGTTTATGGTACTATTTGGTCTCTTTGCGCCTCGGGCGCTGGAAAAATGTAATTATTAAAAACTCTGGCGAAGTAAGGTGGGAAACACCGCAGAATGTCCTACAATACCAAATTTGCTCTTGAAACCCAACAATTGTTCTCAAAACCCACTTGATCTCGAAGTTCTCCCGTTTCTGTCGCTCAGCAAGGGCCATTCTGAAGCAAAAATCACATAAAATAGCTTTTTGAAGCAAACATAAACGGAACAACAAGAAATTAAATCCTTTTGCGCAGGTGCTAGTTCTCAATCACACCCTATCACACGGCAAGAACGAAAACAAGTTGAGACGTTCCAAAGATAGAGAGATATGGCGCGAAATTGAGATGAATATCGACAACAAAAGATTGAAAAATACACATTATTGTTGATACTTGCATGTGAGGAATAAATGAATTCAGTATCGCGCGAGTATTGTTGAAATTGGAGCCAGAGCAATTGAATCGCGCGGAAAGTGCACTCTAACTCTAGCGTGGTAGTGCCTTATCTCCGAACGTGGAGCCGAAATGTTGACGATTGGATGCGGTTTTGATTGTGTAGAGTGAGAGAGAGAGAAAGCGTTGCAATGCTCAGCCCAGAGAACGAACAACCTCCGGAGGGAGGGAGAGTGGGGGAGGAGGAGAGTGGGGAGGGAAAGAAGAGAGAAAGAGGGAAGAGAAAAGGAGGAAGCGTTGACTGACACATGACTAGGCATGCCGACGTTACAGCCTACTATCAAAATTATTTGAAACAATCCAAAGTTTCAGACCGGAATTTCCAGAAAATTCTAAATACATTGAAAACTGTTTTCGGTTCCCTCGGGGCGGATATTCACAGGAACTTGGCAATCTTCAATGACTCACGTTTCAGTGCAGATTAGCACGGATGAAAACAAATATCGTTTGCTCAGATCTTTGTGAAATTCGATAAAAACCCGCAATACGTGTGTTGGGAATCAACTGATATTGAGTGTATGGTATTTTTCTTCAGCAATCTACAGAATCGAAGACCAAAATAATCGTGCTACTTCATTTCCAGCCTTTCTGGCCCCGTGAGTCTCACTCTTTCTTCTTTCCGACGTTTCAAAAGAAACACATTAGCACTGTCCGGCCGGTCACCCTATCCTCCTCTTTCCATCAATGCCAAAATCTCTAAAAAAAAATCTATGGTAGCCATTATAAGCCCCGCCTCGTACAGTGAGTACACCGTGCGGTACTTCTAAACCTCTTCCTTTCTATACCTCAAGACCTCTATCACCCTAGTCTAGGTCAATATTGAGATCCCCGGTCGATCTGTACTCTCTACTCATCCATATGCAGTATCCGTTGTTCTCGGCAAAGACAACTGTTCTCCTCTCGGTGTCAGAAATAAACAACGAGTCACCCATATGGATAGAGTATCTTTGGTAACTTGATCTCTGGTGACCCATATAGGCCCCGCCCCGTACAGTTGGTCCACTAAGGGGCTCGTTCTTGCTACATTACCGTTGAATAGTGTAATTCTATGCGCTCCTCACTTTTTGATTTGAATACTGTGCCGCCTGTCTGAACTTTGCGAAGTGAGAAAGGACTGCATATTTTTATTTGTTGCACAATAACCAGCTCTCAGACAGATTTGCTGTACTTAGATTAAACGCTTAGGATGTCGCTCTATATCATATCATCGCTGAACTTTGTTGTTGTTCGATGTCTTCAAAATTCACTGATTTCATCAGCTTTTCTTCTCAGGTTTCTACACAGCCTCTTCCTATTCTCATGGAAAGAAATAATGCGAAAATAAACAGTAAATGGAACAACTAAATGAGGTAAGGATCGATCGAGCTGTTATGAGCTGTAGGTCAGAGATAAAAAAAACAAATGAGGTTTCTAGCCGAGGTTTTGAAATATCACTTCTTGCACTCTACTCATTCAGCCGAACGACTCTACAGGATTAACTCGCAACTATAAAAGAATAACAAGATATCGAGGAAGAATGGGCATTTCATCATCTGGAAAGAGAGGGGAGAAACACTGTGAATCTCTCATGGAGGCAATTCATGCCACGGAAGCCATTGAATTTATTCAATGATTCTTTTACGTGAAACAGTTCCTTCATCCGGTCGATTCACCAATGTTTTATTGTCGCCTTCATTCTGATAACAATCATACAAAAAAAAGAGAAGAAAATTGTGAAGACCGACAGACATAATGGAATTACATAGTCTTTGGGTGAAACTAGTTAATGAATGGGAGAAAACTTCCGCGTTTTTTAGCCGAGAGACTGTGGGTGATGAGTTAATAGTTAATCTCTGTCATCCCTTATGAATATCGATCACATGTTACACTTATTGTATCTCTGAGACCGCATTCACTACCGTTATCTCGTTCCTTCATCTAGATTTCTCGCCCTTTCACAATGACTCAGAAGTCGCTCTAACACTCTCGTCACGCTATTTCTTCTTGTAGGACTTCTCTGTGATCTCTCAAATCTTGATTTTCTCTCGGTAGCAATATTACGGTCTCCAGTGATCACATTATCTCTATGTTCTCTTGGCTAGTCTGTTCACTCTTGAACCATCGCGAACCCCCTCCCGTACATTTGATCTCTCATTTTCCTTTACTCTGAACCCCGGACCACTGAGTATTGGCTCGAGTTATTTTGGCTCCATTTTCAGAGTCTATAGTTATCGTGGCAATTATTAAATATTTTGTTTTCTCTTTGCTGATCATTGTTGTTGTAATTTCCGATAAATTCAATATTTCTCTGAATTAACCCTTCTCAGGTTTCTGCGCAACCTCACCAATGCTTCCTGGACGAAGTATTCGATTTCAAATTTCTGGAAAATAAATGTAAGATGGAGGCAGTGATCTCAAAAAGTAAGCAAATTTCTTATTGAAAATATGTCATTTGCATTCACATTTTGATGTAATCCGTCATTTTATTCAGATGGCGGATACTAAATGGAGTTCGCTATGAAAGAGTACGAAAAAAATAAATAAATTTTGTTCTGAGTGATTACTCTAGTCATTGCCGAGTAGGCTCGAGATACAATTTTATTAGAGATAGCAAAGGGTTAATGCACAGACCGGGAATCGAACCCGGGGCTTCCGCTTACCGGGCAGGAGTACTAACACTGAACTACCTGTGCACCTGTGCTATCTCATCTCTGGGTGAATGATACTCTCATTTGGAGTCATATTGATCCTTCGCAACGCGGATACATCGTATCACTGCGCACCGGGGTAACAACGTTACTAACACCAGTTTTAAGGCGTCGGATTGATGGAACATATCAGAATAAATTTTTTTGTTCTGAGTGATTACTCTAGTCATTGCCGAGTAGGCTCGAGATACAATTTTATTAGAGATAGCAAAGGGTTAATGCACAGACCGGGAATCGAACCCGGGGCTTCCGCTTACCGGGCAGGAGTACTAACACTGAACTACCTGTGCACCTGTGCTATCTCATCTCTGGGTGAATGATACTCTCATTTGGAGTCATATTGATCCTTCGCAACGCGGATACATCGTATCACTGCGCACCGGGGTAACAACGTTACTAACACCAGTTTTAAGGCGTCGGATTGATGGAACATATCAGAATAAATTTTTTTGTTCTGAGTGATTACTCTAGTCATTGCCGAGTAGGCTCGAGATACAATTTTATTAGAGATAGCAAAGGGTTAATGCACAGACCGGGAATCGAACCCGGGGCTTCCGCTTACCGGGCAGGAGTACTAACACTGAACTACCTGTGCACCTGTGCTATCTCATCTCTGGGTGAATGATACTCTCATTTGGAGTCATATTGATCCTTCGCAACGCGGATACATCGTATCACTGCGCACCGGGGTAACAACGTTACTAACACCAGTTTTAAGGCGTCGGATTGATGGAACATATCAGAATAAATTTTTTTGTTCTGAGTGATTACTCTAGTCATTGCCGAGTAGGCTCGAGATACAATTTTATTAGAGATAGCAAAGGGTTAATGCACAGACCGGGAATCGAACCCGGGGCTTCCGCTTACCGGGCAGGAGTACTAACACTGAACTACCTGTGCACCTGTGCTATCTCATCTCTGGGTGAATGATACTCTCATTTGGAGTCATATTGATCCTTCGCAACGCGGATACATCGTATCACTGCGCACCGGGGTAACAACGTTACTAACACCAGTTTTAAGGCGTCGGATTGATGGAACATATCAGAATAAATTTTTTTGTTCTGAGTGATTACTCTAGTCATTGCCGAGTAGGCTCGAGATACAATTTTATTAGAGATAGCAAAGGGTTAATGCACAGACCGGGAATCGAACCCGGGGCGAGATAGCACAGGTGCACAGGTAGTTCAGTGGTAGAACTCCTGCCCGGTAAGCGGAAGCCCCGGGTTCGATTCCCGGTCTGTGCATTAACCCTTTGCTATCTCTAATAAAAGAGTACGAAAAGTAGTCTGCGTAACTAGACGGAACAGCGGAAGGTAACTTTCTGGTTCTATTTAGAGTTTTTGGAAATGCCCCTTCCCCATTCTTTCTTTGACTTCTTTTCAATGAAGTTCTTTGCAGTGACCCTTGTCTGGAGAGAACAATGGTGGTAAGAATGCTGTGAGACGCTAGGTACAAGAAGATAACAAAGGAGAGGAGACCAGCAACCTCTCGCTCATTCACCGAGGGTAAATGTTGGTATTTCCCCGTATTATATGTAACTTTGTATCGTTGTATTGCCTGAAGTATGCATAATAAATTTTAAATTTTATGAACTTCCTTGTTTCGATATGCGCATTCTTTGAATGGTATCCATCGCCATACAGAATAGACAAAAAAGACTTCATCGGGTGGGAAAATATTGGCACAATAGACGGAAACCCCGTATGTGGGCTGGGGGCATCACAGAGTGAGAAATTATTGTACAACAGAGTTTACGTTAGGCGGATTTGTCATGCGAATTATGCTGTAATTGGGGTTGAGACGAGACGGTGGAATAAACAAAGGAAGACGAAGCGGAGATTACCAAGGCAATGTCATTCAAATATTATCAATTAGGTGAACATTGGAAGGCAGTAGAGAAAGGGGGATCTAGGTAGTCTTAGTCATGGGGCTGAAGGGGGGATCACTCAATCACTATCACTATTACTCCTTCGCCTTCGTTGTGGAGGTGGAGAGGGCGGAAGGGTGACAACGGGAGATCCTTGAGGGGCCTTAGTGATGGAGTTGGGAGGAGGCGCCTGCAAATTGTAATGTATTTGCGAGTGTGAATACTTTTTAAAATCCAAGCTGTTTTTCCCAAAATATTGTTGCCTATTTCCTTCTAATTGCAAATATATCCCAGGCTTCTTTTGTTAGTTTTTATTTATCGATTTCCATCCCATGTTGTCATGTAATCGAATAGAGCGCAAAAAAAAGCACATTGGATTTTTTTGGAATAATAAAAAGCAACACATGATTGGGTAAGCAAGAGAATGGCTCGCTTTGATCAATAGATGAAACATATCCAAACCCGCGCAAGAATAGTTGCGTAAGAAATTTATTTTCGGTTTTTGGAAGATCAAAGATCAAAGATCATCGCCCACCTCAATAGTCATTGGCGGGTCGTGTCTCGGCAGAGGCACGATGATAGGTGGGTGAGCAGGGGGAGGAGGGTGATGGGATGATCTTTGATCTCGAGGGTCGACAGGGGGATGGGCGGGTGCGACCACGGGAGTCTGCTGAAAATAGCGGTTGATAAACCATTTACGGATCCTCATTTTAGCTTCCCATGAATCCCTGAGAGAAGCAGCTTTCATGCAGCAGAAAAAGTTGATTTGAAAACTTATATATTTGTTTAATATCCCACACATGGCTTCGAACCAGCAACTGAAGGAAAGAAAGGCGGAATAAATATCAAGGATGAAACACATTCGAAACCAAGAGATAGTTCACTCGAATTTACCTATTCCTTCGCAGGCTCTGGGGCTGGCTGAAAACAAGTGGATCTTTTCAATCAACACTCTCTAACTTGCCGTTGACTTTTTTCGAATTTGATGCAACTAATTGTCGTAAATTCAATAATGGTGAAAAAGGTCTAAAGTAAAGATGATCCCGTTAGTCAATGCACCTGCGGCCTGCTGGAGGTCACTGCTAGGACAGAGATAAATAAAACAATAAATAGTAAAAATGTAAACCTGCTCCATCTTCGTGTAGTGGTCGAAGTTGCACAGTAGCAGCATCGTCAGGAGGAAATTGACGATGAAGAGAATGAGGGAGAGGATCTGGAAGGAGGAGAGATTGATAATTAATTACGGTGGGCAGATTATGTAATCCACACTTATCACTGATTACGGTGGACTACGGATCGATGATGTTGTCTAAGTACGAAATCAATCAATAATTGGAGATTACTAGAGTAGGTGAGATGACAATTACTGAGGGGTTGTAGGATTTTCATCGATTAAAAAACCAAAACCAGGTCGAAATTGTGGATTACGGAAGTTAGTGGATAATATCATATGATCGAACAGTGGCTATGAGCTGCTAAGATCGTGAAGATTTGTGTGGTGAGTTTCAATAAATCGATCGATATTAGTTACTGTAATCAATAGCTACCGTACCATGCAGACAACAACCCTCTCGAGTCCGCTCTTGCTATCCTTGCCGTCCTTATCTTTGCTGTCAGCGCGGACGACGTACCAGATCTGATGAGAGATCAAAGATCAAAGATCAAAGATCAGTGGCCCATTTGACTTTTGTTATCACCTCGGTATCAGAAAGATCAATCCGAAAGATCAAAGACTAAAGATCAAAGATCAAACCTCGATTGCGGATGCGAAGGCGCACAGGAAGACCGTGCCAATCAGCAAAGAGATGATCTGCGATTATCGATTGATTACAGTATTCCCCGGTTACTTCACAGAATATTGATTTTTTTAAAGAAGAGGTGACCAGGGCAATACTTGAGTTAAAATGTTATGGGAAATAAATTCATAGAATGAAACGTATGGGGAAAGTACTAGCGCGAGGCATTTTTTGTAAGTTGGATCTCTCTGTAACTGACGATCATAAAAATTCATGTGGTATTCAAGGGTCCTCGATTTTCATGCTCTCTTACTCGTCAGATCACTAATCGATACTTACCGTAATCTTCTTCATGCTCTCGATCTTGGCTCTCGACGCGCACGTTCGAATCAATAAAAGTGAGGCGGTTACGGTAATCGACGCGACGAGAAAGATGAGCACGGCCGTCTGCCAGCCGCGATCCTGGAAAAAATATCAATTTGACGGATGTGGAGACCGAAATTGCCGGTGATCGCGATGAAAATTTTGTCTAACCGTCTTTCTCGACTGAGTTTCACAGAAACTTCTTAGGATGAGAATGTTGTTTGGCTACGATTCTTTAGCCATATCTAGTTCAGAATTTAAAAAAAAGTAAATACGCCATTTTATGTTTTTAGATATTTGAAATAGGGACAATCGTTACTTCCTTTCATATACTTTTTCGAACTCTAGTGATTGTTGGCACTTCTCTGCTTTTTGGCCCAGCTTTTTCTCACAGAGCATTCCATCCCTATAATTCTCATTCCATGAGCGGACGTAGCCAGGGCCAAAAAACAGAGAAGTTCCTGATTGGTAACCTGGAATATCAACTGCATGAGCACATTGCCAGCTTCGGTCCATTGAATGCTCACACAGAGAATAGCAGCAGCGTTGATGACCTCAATATTTCTGTTGAAATAAATGAGATCGTCTCTCCATTTGACGTATCGTTAGATTATTTCTCATTCCACTCGTAGTTGACCTTTGAAGAACTGAGTGGAGGGAGGAAGGAGGTAGAGACCGGGAAGAGGCTTGTGATCTACCTGCTCTCCTCCCCTCTACCCCTTCCCTTCCTCTCTCCCAGACAATCAATGGCTCGCTAACCAGCAGATTGAGTTTGCTGAGCATTTGAAACGCACGATACTCTTCACCGGTAATAGTGCCGAGAAATTTGAAAAAAGTTTGAAATGCAAAGAGAATTTAGTTTAGTACTAGTGTTACAGTAGAGTTCAAAGTTCAGTATCGGCATTATCGTGGTATTCTCGACCCTGTTTTATCGCTTTCTCGTGCTGTTTTTTTACCTGCCTTCGGGTAGGAATGAGTTTGGAAATACTGAAACCCCAACATCCGATACTTTTGGATGCTTTGTAGAAATTTAAGGTACTACCTCGAGATGTAATTTTTTTTTCGTAAATATATATTTGAAAAATATTTTTTAAGAAATTCAGTTTGGGAAAAAATATATTAAAAAGAAAATCTCGTAAAACTTACTGTGGAAATGGGTATACTGTAAATCCAGTATTGATAAATATTTTCTCGGAAATGTCATCTCGGAAATATTTTTCTGGAAGCAAAACGCGACGCGACCGCAACGCTGCTGGAGCGCGCACATGGGTTTAGAACCGATTTTCTCTTGTTTTCTTTGACTTTTCTATATATTTTTTTATTAAAATAATAATAATAAAATCAGGAGAATTCGATTATAGCAATAAAAATCGAAATTGAGCTTTATAAGACGCGCACAATTTTTTACAGGAAAAAATTTCCGAGATGAAATTTCCCAAAAATGATTTCCCATTGCGAATTTCCAATACAAAATTTACAATTGATTTTTTCCCAAAGAAAGGTTTCCACAAATATTTTTCTCAAATTATTTTTATATAAAATAGATTTCTACAATGAAATTTACGAAAAAAAATTTATAAGTCGAGGTAGTACCAAATTTAAAGGGAGAATTTAGAGGAAATTGAGAGAAATAATTGACCAACTAATGTACAATTTTTTATTGTTTTCAAAGTGTTGCAATGCGTTGTCAAGCGCCTTGTCTCAACGCAAGGGACCATTGAGTTAAATTTCGGGGGAAATTTCAAAGTAGTTTCGAAATAGCAAATCAATATGTATGCCAAACTCACCACGGATACGATGTTGAGGATGCCTATGGGCGAGGTAAGGTAGCCGATACAAGTCATCGATAGGGCATGAGAGGGAGGATCTGACGAAGAGAAAGATAAAATGGTAAAGGTGCATCCACGTCAAGCGATTTCACATACAGTCGTAAGACAAAGATAGGTGGGACCCACGAGCTGTTAGAAACCAATCTCAGATCTCTCTGACCTCTAGGGATCAGACAAGGTGAAGAATCAGCCTCTACAACTTAGTCGGCTAGGCTAACGATTAAGTGCGAAAAATAGCGAGATTTCCGAGAAAGACAAAACAATTATTTGCCTAAATGGGCGTTATTGGGAGAGTAGATGACAAAGTGAAGAATGTCACTCTTCAGTCGCCATGCTCTCCCACTGGGCGCTATTCTAAACAATAGGGTAGGCGAAGTGATGAGAGATCATGTGAGATACTGACAGAATCCAGTCCGAAATTCAGGGCTTTCTAGCTCAATGCAGGAAAAACATTGAACATTGAAGACATTGAATGACATTAAATGACATGACATTGAAGAATGACAGAATGACATTGACATAATGACATTGAAGAAAACATTGAAAAGAACTTCAAGAGTTCGAAATCAAGTTAGAAATAAGGGAGAAGGTGCCAAACAAGGTAGAAAAGGTAAAAGTAAGAAATAAGGGAGAAAAGGTGCCAAACAAGGTAGCGGACAACAAAACGCGATGAAAACTCGTAATGAAATTGGATTGACGAGAGAAAGGCGAGGGTGATTCAGACAATGATAAATTAGAACGGGAATTGATTAGTAAGGATTGTTGGAGCATTTATCAGAACTTTTTGCTTATTGATTGTTAAATATTCATTATTATTGAGCTCAGTAAAGTTATTCGGTAACTATTACAAATTCGTTGATAACGAAGCAGAAAACTGACTCATCAAAGCCTACATTTAGAGGGGTAAAATGAGTGTACCAGAGCGGAAAAAACAGCCATTCGCGTCACTAGCTTCCATTCGAGCATCTCGCTCTCCCCATTTCGCCTGCTCTCTCGCCGGTCAGAGAAGTCAGAGAGTGCGAGAAGTGAAGAGACTTGTCCAGCAAACCCCTAACAAGCACTAGCCTCTATTCAGGTGCACAAATAGCCATGTTCCGTCTCAAACGGAACATTATATTGCGAAATAGTGCTTTTTCGACGTTTAGAGCACACCAAGTCAAAAGGGGGAAGAAAGTTCATTTGCGTGGCACAGACATTTTCGACTCCAATCCGTCCTCTCACTTTGGCGACTATTGAGACACCGAGTCGGTCGGTGGAGAATGTCTTGAATTCCCCGTCGTTCTTCTCTAATTCTCATATTCGAATGGTGAAACATATTGCGAAACCTATTTCAACCGACTTACAAATGACGCTGACAAAAGGAATTACTTCTATACACGGTGAAACATAAGTGAACTCAGTTGAATTTTGCCCAAAAACTACTGTCTTAGGTACGCCACGGCGATCTCATCATTTGCGAATTGAGATATCGAGCTAAAATCTTTAATGCACGAAAAAGTAGAGGAAAACAGTGCAAAACGGTCGATTTGGGCACGCGAAGTCCTACTCCTCTGCGAAGAGAGAAGTTATTGACATGCGGTTTGTGCAGAAAGTTTCGAAAACCCTTTGGGCACCAAGTTACGTTCAGTGCTTGTACGATTTCGATCCCATTCAGTAGCAGCACTCGCAAACGTGCGCAAAACCTAGCGAAAACAGTGCAAAACGGTCGATTTGGGCACGCGAAGTCCTACTCCTCTGCGGAGAGAGAAGTTATTGACATGCCGTTTGTGCAGAAAGTTTCGAAAACCCTTTGGGCACAAAGTTACGTTCAGTGCTTGTACGATTTCGATCCCATTCAGTAGCAGCACTCGCAAACGTGCGCTAAACCTAGCGAAAACTCTCATTTCACACCGCTTTTTTCTCTCGCGCGGCGCAGAATGACTCGACGGCGCTGTGCCACGCAAATGAGCTTTCTTCCCCCCTTTGACTTGGTGTGTAGAGGCAGGTGAATGCGTGAAAAAGGAGTGTAAGAAGCACACATTCAAGTGCAAGAAAGCGAGAATAACATGTTTTGCTGTGATTTTAGCGTGTCAATGTGAAATGATTAAAATTTTGCTCCTCGGACTGCAGGAGTAAACATCATTAGGGATAGGTTTGAGATCTTGGAATACTGCGAGACTAATCCTGAAATAAAGAGAGTGCCGAGAATATACGAAACCTAAGAGAAAAGTGCTCCTGCTTTGTCGAATGATCGATGTCCCGTGAGGGGGTAAGGTGGTGGGTATTTACGGGCCAACGGAAAGGAGGGGTTGGCCCGGGAGACCTCTCCCCGCTCTCCCTTTTGCGCCCTCAAAGCAGAGCAATGTGAATGGGCTGAGGGAATTGGCAAAATCTGAAGCGAGAAAAAAAATGTAATTTTGACGAGATGCCTCTCTGCTTTTTGAGGTGTTCCTCGTTGATATGTCGATCGAAATAACGCATGAGTGTCTGATGGAAATGTGCCCGTTTGTGGGAATGAGATGAGAAAATAATTGGAGGATTGGGACACATGAGAACCAATGATTATGACGCCGCTCGAGGTGCGCCTCATTTCCAAATAAAATTTATTGGACTGCTGACAATGTTGTATTTCCTTGCAGCTTACCTTTGAATCGATTTTTTTAAATTCCCACAACATGAATCAAATTTAAAAATTTAAAAAAATCACTTTCTTCGAGTTTTTTTGCCATAGGAAGTTCCCATTGGGAACGTATGATTCGCACATTTCGACTTTATTCTATGCTCGTTGTATCACCACTGCGCGCCAATTCAAACGTTCGACATTATGAGAATTTTTCTGTAATTGTAATTCTATCGTGAAATACATCGTGAAATGATCGTATTCTAGTATTGTGAAAAGATCTCTCATTTTACATTCACTGACTCGATTAATCCTTTCTCATTAATTTCAATCCACTTATCTCCAAGCGATTCACTATTTTTGCAATTGTCATTTCTTGTCTCTTTCCATTTCACTCGTCTCTCTTCGCTCTTCTCGTGTGGTTGTTCGCTCTCTCTTCCCTTCAATATGAATAATCCGTTCGTACTACCGTAATCTTCTCGTGTCAATCAATCGATATCTCAGACCTCCTCGCAATGCTACTCCTCGTGCTGTTCCCAGCACTTACTTCTTCGAACACGGTACATCAAAGGGACCTTCCACTAGGGTTGCAAGTTCGGGATCGGCAATCCCGAAAGTCGGGATTACCGACTCTCTACCCTATCTGTCTCCCTCACTTTCGCACGCTATTTCTCATCTCTAACTGTCTGGCGCGAGAGTGTCGGTATCTATTACCGATACCGAACCTGCAACCCTACCTTCCACTATCCATCTATACGTTCCCTTACTCAGACACGACTGATCTCGAAGCTAAATACAGTCAGTATGCACTCATGAATAACGAGGAAGAGGAACTCGTCCCTACTCGGGTATACCGTACTCATACCGTATCTCAAATTGAGCTGCAATTTCAGAAATTGAGTGCCTACGTGGCGGACGGACTGCGGTCGTGGCTGCCCGTCACTCAATGCCCACAATATCACGTTAGACAAAATTTGACAAATAAATTGTACACGCGTATGGGGAAATTGACGACTAACGGAAAAGGCGCCCGACCACACCAAATGCTTATAAATACGTTCGTATTGCGTTTCGTCGGCTCAAAATGGTTTTTATTACTTCCTAAAGGTAGATTTTAGCCGGATACATTGAAAAACATAGAAAAATATTAATTAGATGCATATAAATCTAACATAAGCGATTTGAGTTCGCGGAATTTCGTTATGTCCGGACTAATTTAAAAACGTAGTACTGTATCTGCTCCTCCTTACAGTATTCCTTGCAGTTGGCACATATCCAGGATTTGCCTGTCCATCCTCCTCCTCTCACTCTCGATCTCACTGCATCCCGTGCCGCTCCCATTTCTGCCCACACTCTCAAGGCCCATATCAATGCTCTTCCCGAAGGAGTACGGTATCATCCCGCTCCCTCTCCAATCAATATATTCCATTGAGGAGTACGAACCGCGTATCGTTGACGGATCCATGTACTTTGTCCCTCTGGATTCTGAGGACGTCAAAACTGCTAAAGATGATGGAAACAGAATGACTCAGTCTCCCTTCCAATTCGTATGGTCTATACAAATGAAAATTAACACTAATAGAAGGAATTTAGACGAGAGTCGATAAGGAGAACTGCAATACTGCGGAGGATATCGTCACAGGCCAAATGTAAGTAAGTGAATTGATTCAAACGATTGCACTAATTCAAAGTAATTCAGAGACCTGAGTATGACTGATCTACAGCGACAACTTGCCACTCTATGAAAGAAAGCTATTGGGTAGAAGTGAGGGTTGAAGATTATCCGATAAACGAATCTACTCGATATTTCATGTGATTTATAACACATAATAGAGAAACAATAATTGCCGTGAACACGGAATTTGGGGTCAATGCAAAAGCAAGACTCCGCCCACTTTTTCCTGATTGGCTGATTGGTAATCAATAACGAACAACCACCGTACTCAGCACAGACTAAACACAGACCACGGCTCTGCTGACGACCGCGATGGATACTCAGCTGCGCGCCAACCTGCTTAACCACTGCCCGCCAATTCAAATTTTCAACAATTTGAAAAACAAATATTCCCTCCATTTTACCGCGTGTGTTCAACATTTACTGACACTACTTATACTGTAAGTTTTTGTCAACCTGTAAATCGTGCCTTGAAATTCCGTGTTGCCGTGAAAAAAATAAAAATTAATACGGTCATTTCACGATAGAATTGCGTGCGGGTACGGTATTCGGGCGCGATTCACCACGACCTCGGTCAAAACGTCGCTCTCCCACACGCAATCGTTGTATCGTCGTGTTCACTCTCTTGCTCGTTCCGCCGTTTCATTTTTTCGCCTCGTTATCTGACCCAACCCGTTTGCCGATCACATGCACTCAAATAACTCCGATTCATTTCGTTGACGCCCGTTTCGCTCTTTCTAAAATATCCCTACCAGTCCGTTACGAGTTTCGACTGGTTTTCCACTCGTTTTCATCCATTTTCTCGTCCATGCCTCCCAACGTAAATGTGTTCCTCACTCTCGACTGAATTCAATTTCCCCTTGGCCCTTTCTTTCGCCTACCTCGCCCGGTCGACGACTTATCGATTCCATGCTGGAACGCTTTTTTGTATATTTTGTGCGTGTTTGCTCAGCTCTTTCTGATCAATAGCCGTTATCACAAACGTTATTTATGATCCCGCACATAGATCCCACCAAACAGCACAAACCCGATAAGTCTGTTGCGAGTATTTTGTCGTGCCTGTGATCGATTGAATGTAGATTGGTGCTTCTTCTCCGTTTTTCTTTATTTTTGCTGTTACTTTGATATATTTATATTAATTAATTATCATAATAACTTTAGAATGCATCCACAGTCGCTTAGTACGCTCGCGGAAGAGCGTCGAGAAGACACAGACGGGGATGGCGTTGTGAAGTTTGTTCCATTTTCTATTATTTATTTTATTTTTATTAATTTCACTTGAGTATTACTAATTTAACGATATGATTCATTGATACCTCAGTGAGTAATCCTTCATTTTACCCTACCTACTACTTTCTAAATTAAAATTGTATTATTTATTTAAATAAAATAACGTTTAGCGCCCCCTTCTCGTTGTCTGATCAGCGTCAAAAGACGAGCTCACGACTCTCGCTCGCATCTTGGTTCGGATTCTCGGGAGTAAATGGAAACGGAAAGGAGGACAGGTTAGCTATATCATCATTACTCCTAAATAAAGGAGAGATGTCTCCCTGTGTCTGTACGTTTGTTCGCTATTGCGAATGTCCGTAGGCAGGTCACGAAACTGTAAACAAGGTGAAACATGTCGCGCGCACTTTCTTCATTGTGAAATGGATGGTGTGCAAACCACGCAGCCCTCTTATCGAAATTTAGATTAGCGAGAACAATAAATCAGTTCGGAAACGCACTATTTGTTATTGTCTGCTATGAATAGGTTCTTCTCTAATGGGTGATCATTAGTGACTGTTTATGAGCTTGTGTCTCGCAATAATAATCTTTTGAATGATGAGAATACCGCAGATATCATGACTGCGTATGGGGATAATGCCATAATGAGAATAGTATCGATGTTTTTCTATACTTCGATAGTCACCATTAGCCACTTTTGCGCGTTATTTTTCAACTATAAATGAATATATCTCATCTCCCACTGTTTTCCCGCATGCTGAAAGCCGATTGATCGATATCCGTAACTGGTTACAGTTTGGGGGCATAACTCGCGCGAGGCGAAAGCGTCTATCCGGGTTGGGGAGGGAGCACGAAAGCACCGGGTGGGGTTCTCTTCCATGCTCCCTGAGCCAGTCTAACCAATTAGAGAGCATGTAGAATGGAGAGAGCAGTCATTGTTGGTGGGAGTGAATATGCTCATTGAATCATTCGCCACAGGGTCATGCGATCGCGAACAATTTGCCTGTCTCTCTCACTTCGCAATGATCTCTCGTCGATAAGAGAAGCGAGAGAGCACGCGAAATTGAGAGAGTTCATTTCGAACTCTCGATTCTTGTTCGGTTGAATAGATGTTTGTGCCGACACTCAGACGTTTACCCGACAATATTTCGTGATTATTGATCTAGGTGACCTCTAGTTTGTGAGATGCCATATATTCAGTAGTATCTGCTCTACGACGATTCCTCTAGGTTCGGTCTCTGCAATTAACTTATCATCTGCTCTCTCTTTCTAAACTATCTGAACTAGGTGATTTGCGATTTCATTGATGCTTGATATTTGGAAATTGCGGGGTGAATTCGATTAAGTTGTTCTCAACCTTGGAATTAAAATATATTTTCGATTAAATATCGCAAATCGCCTAAAGGTTCCTTAGGGCATGTTTAGTGCATTGTTCCGCTGGCAGGTAGCCCTCCAAAATTCCGTGATTTCTCAAGGTTCAAGTAGGGATTCAAGGTTTAGTCGATTTCAACGACTATAAAATGAGACTAACAAATGCCACTGTTCTCACCATTAGTGCATTGTCCCACTGGCAGCAAGCCCTCCAAGGTACACGGCGGCTGTTAGTCATTCAAGGGGGAGTCAGGAGGGAGAGATGGATGGCGTAAGGGGAAGGAGAGGAGGTCGTCAGGGGCGACTGGACGACCAGAAATGATGAGGTCCACGATGGGGAAAGGGGTTGAGGTAGCTCGATCGTGCAGATTCAAGTCCTTGTTGACCGTTTAATGTTTCGATATTGAGTTTGTCGTGTTGCATAGTAGAGCTAAGATGTGGTTTAGTTTATTAGTCATTCCTCGGTTTCTCTTACGTATGTGTGATGCCAAGGGTGTCTATGGTTAGGTGGAACGGTTACTTCGCATTTTTTGTTGCCCCCCTATGTCATCTCGCATGCGATCGCTGATTGGTCGCTGCCGTTCTCTGTGAGTGTAGTCGTGTTTTCTGTGAGAATGGATGAGATT
Source organism: Pristionchus arcanus (assembly GCA_900490705.1). NCBI lineage: Eukaryota > Metazoa > Nematoda > Chromadorea > Rhabditida > Neodiplogasteridae > Pristionchus > Pristionchus arcanus. The sequence continues at coordinate 525,515 of LS487454.1, forward strand.
GCTGATCGGGGTCGACTTTGATGGTATCATTTATTCTTATTGCAAAATAATTGACGATGCTATGTTTTCTTGTTGGCCTATTTACATGAATCACTGGGTATATTTTTGTAAGACAAACTCCTCTCCGAAATTGCTTATCAGGTAGGAGGGAACAAGTTGTAGAACTAGTGAAACTTGAATCTTTACGCTTTCAAAAATTTCCATTGCTAGACTTTCATTCATTACCCAGGCATAAATAATCTAATATTTCGATGGTGGGCGCTATTTCTGCTATTTTTGTACAGGAAGACGTATTCCGTCTTTCCTCCTCCTTTTCTCAGCACTAATTGAATCGGACAAGTATATGGAAAAGAGAAGTGAAGGGGGGGGGGGGCTACACAGGGAACTTAGAAGATGGGTTCGTTAGGGGCCTCGTTCCTCATCTACTTTTGTTAGTTTTTTTTGGTTTCTGAAACGTGTCTTCGCCTGGTTTATTCATCCGCCGTAACGCGATTTCTCCTTATGTCTTGGTGAATTTTTAGGATCATGGTCCTAGAGCTCAAAGTTCAAAGTTCCTTGCGCTCGTTATCGCTCACGTAGCATTAGCAAGCAGGAAGTCGAGAGAAAGCTTCTCGGGAAAGGGAGAGGGATAGGGGAAAGAAGGAAGAGAGAAGCGCAAAAGTGCGTGTCATATTGCTGCGCGTTTCGAAAGAAAGAAAGAGGGGAGAAGTTTTTTCGCCTTGGCCAGAGATGAGAAATGACAACGCTGAAGGGCTAGAGAGCGGGGAGAAGGGAGCGACGGCTTGATGGGAGATGAGATATGAGCAGGGACACTAATTGGAGAGAGATTTGAGCCCTGAGGGGGAGAGATCAGGGCGGGTTGATGCACTTTTTTGAGTATTTATTTATTTATTTGAATTAATTGAATTATTTTCAGATCGTGGCGGCCGCTGGGATCGAAGGCAACACGAGCAGAGGAGAACGGAGACGCAGCTAATAACGGTATATTAATTATATTAATTAATTACATTTTGTAATAACGTTATTGTTGTATTTTCAATAACTTGAGGCCTAGTGATGTGGGTGAAACCCAAATGGTGTTAGATGAAGTCAAATTATTGTTGTGTGGTAGAATACATGCTTTATTATTTATCGCTGCAAGCCTGGGAATCACTGCTGCGATCCTACAATTGGAAATTAGTAGTGCTGGTGAAACATGGATGCTAGGTGAAGTTTACTTGCTTCCCCTTCCACCTTTCGAATGTAGATTAGTTCCTTTCCCTTTGATTAAAATTCTCATACTACTACAACCGTGAAAGACGGCAGTAGTAGCACATGCGAAACCTGAATGTATCCTGTGCTTGGATATTTCGTTTTCTTGTTGATGATACTCCATTCGCTACATAATGGGTGCTTGTTTAGAAATAGAAGGGTTCCCATGGTTTTGATTTTGACAAAATCTCTGGCTGTGAAGTGAGCGCTTTGTTTTCAATCGACCGATTTGTAATCGCCTCTATGATAGACCCCGTGGAATTGCTTTAGTGTCTGATTGTTTGCCGCAACAATCGCTCATCCTTAGGAGATCTGCAGCTCTGAAGTCAGGGAAAGGCGCACATCACTGTTGAAGTTGCGTAGGAGATAACTGGTTATATTTTTAAAATGCAAATCTACATCGGATTGCTATTAACTGCAAAGTTGGAAGAAGTAGTAATGGTGAAACTCAGATGCGCGAATGGCTGAAAGTTATATTTTTGTTCAACGTCATGTGCGTCGCATTGTTATTTACTGCAAAGTTGGAAGAAGTAGTAATGGTGAAACTCTGATGAGCAGTGACTGGAAAGTGATCCACAAACTCTAACAAAATCCCATCCATTTCCAGCACCCGCCCCCATCACCTCCACCTCCACTTCCACCACATCAGCCACCACTCGTCCGCCCTCCCACTCGGTCCGCCATCTGCCCTCTACGACCTCGACGTCGTCGTTCTCCAGCTCGAGAACGAGCGTGAGCACCGCCCCGCCCGGGCTGCTCGCAGAGGAGAGGTACGGTAGTGGGATGGGATACGATAGGATATGGTAGTGGGGAGGGGGGTTACGGTAGGATTAGAATAGGGGAGCACCGTCCCGCCAGGGCTGCTGGCAGAGGACAGGTACGGTAGCACGATGGGGATACTGTAGCATGATGGGGAGAGGTACGGTAGGAACATATCCAATAGGGTTGCTCGCAGAGGACAGGTACGGTAGCACGATGGGGATACTGTAGGTTAAGGTAGTAGTGGATATTGATTACTGTGTGCAGTATGCGGTATTTTGAGGGGTGAGGTACTGTAGTGAGGATGTTGTAATAGTAGGAAAGGGCGCAGGGTGGATTCGGAATAGGTGTGAGCCGTGTCGTCCGGAAAGTTGAGCGCTCCAAGAGTAATGAATTGTGTGGATTTTATGGAACAGAGAAGCTGTCGATTAATGCGATGCAGATTTCTAGCTTAAGCAATATGTGTGAAACCTAGATGAATGTGGTTGAATCGTCCTCGTTCTCGCACTCAAAATTGGCGTTAACTGGCGGATTGGTAGAGATTTCATAGTTTTACTTGGTGAAAACATGCCTGATCTTTTAAAGGAGTGGCTCTTGGTTACGGTAGAAACATGTACGGTAGAATTGGGGTAGAATTGGGTTGGAACGGCTGTTACCATATCATTGTCGGTAAATTTAAACCTGGGAGCGTAATAGTGATGGTGAAACATGGATGGGCGGTGACTAGAGTGTGAAATATTTGATATTTTTCGTCGTATTGAAGATGGGGATTGTAATGAATCGGGATTGATCAGTAAGCATCACTAATTGTAAGTGATTACTAATTTCGTTGGTGATAGTGAATAAAAAAAATTCACCAGGGATTTTGCTGTGCCACGGTTCTTATGTAGGAAATTGTGAAAGTTAGTTTATGTTGAGTGTAACGTTGGCGCTTTCTTACAAAAAAAAACAACTGAATGTGTCTCTGCCCATGCATTCATATTCAATTCAGCCGGTCACCTTGCTGTTTCACGTGTTTTATGTACGAATCTTTTGGTGCCGTTTTCTGATAGCGTGCAGTGCCCTTGTATAAAAATTTGACGTTATGCGTGCGCGGTGTTAGGGGGTTGCATGCGGATAGAATGTCCGTACATCTGCTAAACCTATATAATTTATTATTATTTACTTATCAGCAGGCCGCTGCGCGTGCACTCGTTCACCTCCTCGTCCTCAACGTCGACAGGCGGAGCCTCCAAGGGATCGGGAGGAAGGCCCGTCTCGACGTCGACCTCGTCCGGAGGAGGAGGAGGGCAGAGGGAGGAGAAGAAGTGAGCTAGTATTATGTTAATGTGGCATAGATGCGCCGGGTTTGGTAATACTGTAGTTTGATTCGATGATGAAATGGGGTTGCGTGGGGGAAAGTGAGGAGGAAGGCCCGTCTCGACGTCGACCTCGTCTGGGGGAGGAGGAGGGCAGAGGGAGGAGAAGAAGTGAGCTAGTATTATGTTAATGTGCCATAGATGCGCCGGGTTAGGTACTACTGTGGGTTGATTTGATGATGAAATGGGGTTGTGTGGGGGAAAGTGAGGAGGAAGGCCCGTCTCGACGTCGACCTCGTCCGGAGGAGGAGGAGGAGGGCGGAGGGAAGAGAAGAAGTGAGTGGTGCGGCCTAGGTGCGCCGGGTTTAGATCGGATGTGTAATACAGTTAGCTGTGGCTTACCTGTCTGAAGTAGATCTCAATATGATCGCACACACCTGGAGAATAACGTGAATATAGGTCAAATAGTCCTCCCGAAAGGACCTATGCATGCCACATTTTTAGGCAAATCCGAACAAAAATAAGGGAAAAGCATGCCACCATTACACGAAATCATGGTAGATTATCAGAAACCTAACCTCCTCATGCCCAAAAATATGAATAATTCGGAAAAGCTCACCACATTTTGAGTTTCATGTTTCATATTTGACCCCTGAACGTGAATATGACTACGAGGTGAAACGAGGATGGGCCGGGGTAAGAAAAATAGGGAGGGATTAGTTACGTTGTTTCGAGGGAAACCTCAAAGGGAGGAGAAGGCCAGGGAGAAGAAGAGAGCTAGCATTATGCTGTATAAAATGTACGCTTAAAGATATAATCTTTGATTACTCGATGACACAGGGAAGCAATATCACAGCGCGTCAGAGAGGAAAGATAATCCAATTATCGCGGCGGAGAGGTTCGCGTGTCCCATTCGTCCTCTCCTTCATTCTCTGTCCTCGCAAATGATCAGTGCGGTTGAAATGAGAGAATGAATGGCAAAATTGAGCGAAATGAGATATTTATTCTGCGAAACACATCCATTATTTCGTTTGATTTTGTGAATTATATTCGTATCTCTGCGTATCGCTGCGGCTTCTCAGTCTGTGTTTCTTGATGGAAACCCCCACACCATTAATCTTTTTGAACTGCTCAGGAACTCTACTTCGCAGTGTTTAGAGCCGATTTTATTAAAAATGCTTCATATTCGAAAATTTTGACTTTAAAATCTTGTATCTCGATCCCTTATTGTACTTTATTCCTAAAGAGTTAGATCAACAGCGTAGATAATCACAAATGGAAGGAGTTTCTTTCAAATATCATGATATCTGCTTTCTCATTGCGATAATGGGACGTTCAGCAACAATATCGGAAAGTTATAATTCATTTTCAAGAAATACGAATGAAAAGATTCCAAAGCGAAATCGTTCGAGATGTTTCATTCTAGTTGCATGCAACGTCAAAATTCAATTGAATTTCACAGCAGGAATCCCGTGGGGGGGGGATCAGGAGGGGGCCATGTCTCGATATCTCTCTGCCACGGTTTCAACCAATTCTTAAGCGTTCGATGGGTATAAAATGATTGAGAGATTCAATTGAAACCATCAGATTCACCAATCGTCATGGTAAGTCTTCTTCCTATCTTCCTATCAATCAATAATCCCTTTAGAATCAGCTCACTCTTCTGGCTCTTCTTGCCTGTGCCTTCACTGTCTACTCCCTTACTCCTTGCGAGGATTTCTGTCAGGGAACCATCCTGGGACTCACTCCCTATTGCTATTGCAATGAGAAGTTAGTCTGATCTAACTCTTCATTTATCGATTGATTCCCCTTTCAGCTTCCTCAAGTTCAACAGAACCTGCTTCCGCAAGTGCATTGCCAATTGCAAGGCCAAGCCCACGTACGTTGGATGCATTCCCTCCGATGGAATTCCCAATGCTCAACTGTGGATTTGCTGCATCAAGAAGGTCGATTGGCAAACCAATCTCAAGTGTGACAGTGAATGCTGGAGTACTGCCCTTCCCATCTAAGAATTTGTTGTGTCGATGCATCCGATAAACGATTTCATTCGCACTCTCGAATCAGAATTATGTATTCATAACAAATAAAGGAAATAAAATTTAGCTTTTTTTCAATTTTTTTTAAAGTTAGCAATATTTAGCTGCTGTGTCTGATGTTTCACAGGATAATCTAAGATTCCTTTCGTATCCAAACTGCTCAAATTAGTGTCGATTCACTTATGATATTGCACGAAAGGCGAGGGAACTGATTATCACAGTTTTTACGAGAACTAATATTCCCTTCTTTTCCTGTCATATCGGAACTTCTATATCAACCACAGCCCCATTCGGCAAATTTACCTTTATACGTGCGAATTCTCTTCACTCCTTCACCATCGCAATTTCAGGAATCTCTCTTGATTGCTGTTTTGATTTCACCTTCGGGTGATACGGAGCCTAACAGCTGGGAGCGAGACAAATTGCGCCAAATGTGATAAACCCGTGGTCGCTGATAGCATTTCGACGGAGCTTTAAATGTACTCGAAGCCACATTTGCCGTATTTAATTCTTAAAAATTCTTCATCTAGTTCTCATTCTCATGACATATTTGTACTTCCCAATGATTTTCGTAGTATTTTCCGTAAGCAGTTCCAAATTTACAATTTTCCGTATTCTAACTACAATCATCATCGTTCATATTCCTGGTTCTATGAGTGTACTATAAGCTTCGAATAACTCCCACGGCCCGACAAAATGAGGGAAAATGGCGACGATGTATTTTGGCTCGCACCTTCTTCGATCTTCGTCTATCCCATCAAGCTCCGCAAATTGACTTCTCTTTCTCCGTTGAGTGCTCTATCCGGCGTCATTTATCTAGTGATCAATCACGCTCGATCTGTTCCATACTATCTACTAGGTCCTGCAAGCCCCAGAACTTGCTTGACGACGATCTGATAGTGAAGTAGCTTTGCTAGGTCTATCATGAACAATGGCACGGATAACGGCATCGAGAAACTTCCTTCGCTCAGCGACGACCAACTGGCGGCAGGCATCATATTCGGGGTTTGCTTTAGGGTTGGCTAAACGATTGCGACATTGCAACGTTGCAACGGCAGGGGAGGGTAGCAACGTTGAAACCTATCAAGGGACTCGTAGCAACGTTGCTACCCCTCTAGGGAAGGGCAGGGATAGGCGAGAGAGCGTGCGAAAATGAGAGGGTCTTCCCTTCTCTCGTTGCAACGTTGCTACGATCGTAGCAACGTTGCTACCCTCCCCCTACCCTCGCCTCTCCGTTGCAACGTTGCTACCTAGGGAATCGCTATTCCAACGTTGCAAACGACGAAATGCCAACCCTACATGTTAGAGTGTTTCGATCCTCGGCAGAGGTCTGTGCTTTTATTATACTTATTTAAATATTTTAATGATTTATCGCATTTAGTTTTTGTTTTATTTTTTGAAATGCGATGGATAACCGGAAAATTTACATGCGGGAGTTGGTGTTTCATAGAGATGGCAAAGGTTGGGCTTTGTAAAATCTTGAATTATTATCGGGCTGGAAGATTTTAAAAACACTTCTAATTGATGTTTCACTGATATTATAAGGGCTGTGCATTTTCGATTTCATGATTGAAGTGAAGTAACGTCGTCGAGAAAAACAAATATTGCCGACAATAGACTAAGTACCAGCTAGAGATGGGAACTTGAGATATTTTCTTATTTATTTATTTTTAAAACAATATTAATTTGCAGCCACTCGTCTGCGGTTGCAGCAGCGCGAGCAGCGTCGCGCGGACTCGGCCGGAGCCGTCGGCGAGCTAGCCATGGCCAGGAGGTACGGTATTATAACATTATTGTTATTCTATTTTTAAAAGTTTAAAAATCATGAAAATACTCTCGTAGTTTTGGAACATTGAGCGGCTGGATTTGGGAGGTTGATTAGCGCTGCAGTGCCGGTAGATAATAGCAGTCTTCAGAAATAGGTCGATCCGTTGATGATATGAAATAATAACTACTGCGATTGAACAAACTTGTTTTGTTGGTGCTTCAGCGTTATTAGACAATAACTGTCTTCTGCGGTTCATTGATGTAGTTGTGTCGTAGAGTGTAATACAAAATTCATTTTTAATTGTCAGAAATTGAATGGTTTGTTCGTGCCGCAGTGTTATTAGGTAAGATCAGTCTTCCGGAATCGGATGATTGATTTTACATATATTATATATAGGATGATTGATTTTACATGTTAGTACACTAACTACTGCGCGTGATCAATCTTGGTTTATTCGCGCTTTAGTGTCATTAGATAACCGCAGTCTTCCGTAGTTGGTTGATTATTCGAGTGCATGATTTGGAATATGACGAAACTTCTACATCGTTGAGTGGCCTTTTCCATGCATCAAGCACAGCCTAATAATAGGCAGCGGGGATTAGTGCTTCAATGTGCCCTGAACCCTGCTGCTAGATTGAATGGGTTGAGGCCCGACTCCCCTTTCAGTGTGCACTCTCGTCGGTCAGGCAGGAAAGAGAAGTCATTGCTAAATGCAGCGACGTCACTCTCTCATTACGCCCATTCCCTCAATGTAGCCCCCACTTTTCCCCTTAATTTCCTCGATTTGGCACGAAATTTCTCATTCGTGCTAACGAATGTGGTTTGGCGTTTCGCCGTGGAGTCAAGTTCAGTTGCTTTTGATTTCGCACGATCTGATGTGTGGTCGATAGACTAACTATACCCATTACTGCTCTGTAACGGGAAGGATGGATGACTCATTTCTAGCCAAGTAACAGGTGCACCGCATTATCCTAGTGCAGTTAGGATGACCTAAGTTCGTCCGAAATTTCAGCGAGACCTCTTGACCAGCTGTCCTCTCTTGAGAGGAACTAGACGAGGAATGAGGGGATGATGGACATTTTATGGGCTATTACCGCCCCGTTGCTTGAGAGAGCAAGAGACGAAAGTCAGGAAGCCCCCCACTTTACCCCCAGACGCTTCAGAGTTTCAAGGGTGTGATATAGTTTTGCGTGGTTATAGGGCGCCGATAATAGTGAACAGGTGGCCTGTAAAATAATTATTGATCGACCTCGAGTTTATTTCTACTGCCAGACAATTCCAGGTTTCAAGGATGAGATATAGTTTGAGCGAGATGCGAGAACGTTGATAGAATCGAGTACTAGGCCTCTAAACAATAATTGAATATTTGCATATTTAATATTTCACTTTTTTGCTACGTGTCAGTTCTGGGTTTTCAGGGTTCGATATACATCGTATACTCATAGTGAGGTATGATTGCGATAAATTCTTCTTGTTGCCTTTGAAAATAAGAGGCGAGTTTCTGGGATGAGACTAGGAAAGTTCCGACGTTGGTGACATCGTTTTGGACGAATTATAGATCTTCTGTAACCTTCAAACGTGCTAATTTGGACGTTTGGCAACAGAGGCCAATTAGCGGCTCTGCTCTGACTACTAGTTACAGCTGTCTTCCGCGGGGCGAAATGTGTCGAATTTCCACTCATTTCCCTCCCCTGCCTCAATTCCAATCTCTCAAATCCAATCCGCGTTCTGCCGGTGATTTATCCTCCGCCGTTTCCCTCCCCACAGCGAGATGAAAGATTGAACAGAGGCGATCGGGGCGGCAAAAAGTGGTAGTTGTTACACATTGGCGTATGACTCTCTGGATTTTCCATGCGATCGTGATAGTTAGACGGAATTAGAGAGCGTGCGATTAGACGAGAGCACAAAACGATTGCGCCTCTAACGATGAGGAGATTGGAGGATGAGTGTAGTTCAACACTAGTGATTATCAGTCATTTGTGGAGTATTATTGTGTTTTAACTGGAATGAACCCGACGAAAGACGAAAATGTGTAAGACTACCACGTGTTTTTGTGTTTGCTACTGCTTTCGTCTCTCGATTTGGTCGGTCTAAGCGCTCATCCGCTCTCGTTTTTTCTCATTCCCATCTTCGAAATTAGACGACGGAAACCCCGAAGGAAAATGGATGTCTCGCATTTATTCGCTTCATTCGTGGTCTGTTCACGATATTCTCGATTATTAAAGATCAAATATCAAAGAAAGGAGAGTATGGAATTTTGAGAGAGAGAACCAGTCCATCCCTCCATTCGTGGAAGATCGCTGTCGGTTGCAACGTGCAGTTTGTCAGAAACAGGATTTAATTGAATTCGGGAGAGACTTCCGGGATATTTCCTTGCGTAGTTCCAGGAGAATCAGGCCATTAAGCATCAATGAAACACTGTTTCCCAACCGGATTTTTATAGATAAACTAGGAAGTTGATACCGCTGGCTTTTATTCTCCTTTCTAATGTTTCCCTCTGGTTCAATGTTTCTCAGTGCTAATGTAGTGAAGGAAGAGAAGGCCGTCTTGGATGTCTTTTTGTTGCTCCATTTCCCTCTTTAGCAGTCTAACTCTCTCCAATTAGCATGCTCTCTCGCTCTGTCTGATTCGCCAGAAGGCTAGTAGCATTCCAATCTATCGGCCAGCCTTTCTTTCAGTTTCCCCTTTTCCATTCCCCTCCTCTCCATCCCGTTTCCGATTTCCCTCTTTTCCCGCGACATTTCCGAGAATAGACAGGGGCTGAACTTTAGAATGAACCGCGGATTCGTTTTTTGGCGATCAGAGAATGGTTTCCGAGCGGTGCATTTGAGAAGCATTTTCGATTGCAGGCAGTTGAAGTGTCTCTGAAGGCAGGTGTTTGCTGGGCTAAATTTCACTCGCTCGAAGCGTTTTCGAAATTAAGCCTTCACTCGCCGAAATTGTGTCCAATTTTCGGCTGCGCTCGGCGCGAAACCTCCACTTAATTCTGCGTTGGGAAAGCGGTAATCCGATGACTTTTGCGCATTTGTCGAGACACGGATTAGCTGGGAATTCTGACTGAATCTCGTAATTTTCCTCGCTATCTTGAGGGTCAGGCAGAGTAGGGTAGAAAGGCGACTTGCTTAGGAGAGATTCTGAGTAGAGGAGGGGAGATGAGCGAATTACTTCCTCTTTTTTTCACGTCGCATTCGAGTCGTGTCATTTGTGTTTCTTTTGGGTGATGTAGCGAGTCAGTTGCAGGATTGTGCAATGTGTACTTGATAACGCTCACAATAAAAATGTACCGTATTATTCGACTTATGCGCTCCATCTACTTATCATTTGTAGCTATCATGGCTGTGTCAGCATTATGCTTTACGTCGAGCATAATATTGTATTTCCCCGTATATGATATTTCCGCTGGCCTTCAGCAAAAAGGTTGTTATGATGACTATAGCACGAGCACAGGAGTGATGATTATTGAAGGGAAGCCGACTACGGTAGTTGCGGGAACTGCAAAGATGTGTGTTCGGCCACGTTTCGAAAGCGATTTCATGGCCATCGTTTTGCCCTGTTTGGCCGCTGTTTAGTGCTCTTTTCGAGAAGCATATTTGCGATGAATCGTAGATATATGAATCGCAGCGAGAGAAACGATACAGAAAGCACATAAGCATTGGTCATGACTCACCGCTCATATTTTCGTTCTATACTTGCGAAATCGTCGATGGTTCCTCCACAAAATTTCAATTTTTGGGACCCGGTGAAGTGGCGCTTTTAGTCTAGTACTAGTTTAGGTGTTCGACCAACCTTCCAATTGTTTATTCAGTTATAATAGACAACACATTTTTATCACTTATGTGAGCAAGGTCTGTTCTTAGCTGCTCTGACAAATTTGCACGCGGATGAGTCATAACTGATCTCTTTGTGTCCCCTTTGCTGATTGGGAGTAGTCTCCCCACTCCCCTCGCTCTCTGGCTCCCTCTATCCCGTGCAGAGTGTCACTGAAATCAGCAGTCACTCCCCTCTGCTGTTCGCCGTGTGTTTACGCCAGATTTGGCGGCCCAACAACCACCCCCACTGTGCGGGTGCGTAGCGGCCCCGAACCCGCAAAATACGCACGAAAACAGTAAGGACACGGTGGCGGGGGAGTGAGAGTCTCTCGATTTCACCTGATCTGTAATTCGCAGAGCATTGCTTTCGGAAATGGAGCACAGACCCCCTGTAGTTCCCGCTCCTCGCCTCGCCTCTCCCCTCCTCCACAAATCGGATCAGAGTGGAGTATCGAGTACAATAGCACGGCACAGGCGAATCATTTCCCCCTCCTCACTGACACTAGCACAAGGGTCGATTGCTATGTAAAAATGACATATCCAACCCACATTTGGCTGATTTTTGGGGGTGTGAGAGGGGAAAAAAGGAAAACCAACCCACATTTGGCTGATTTTTGGGGGCGTGAGAGGGGAAAAAAGGAAAATCAACCCACATTTGGCCGATTTTTGGGAGCGTGAAGGGGGAAAAGGTGAACCAACCCACATATGGCCATTTTTGGAAACCTATGTAATCGACCCCTGCACTAGCAATAGCCCCCCCCCCCCTCCTCTGATCACGCATACTCGAGCCCAGTGGCCCTACTCGAGTAGAGCGATCACGGGGTCAATTGAACTTGCGTGGATTAAGTTTCGTGTCCTTTTCTCTATTTTGGCCGATCGGTCGGATGCTTTTTCTCTAACTATTGTTCAATTTGGCCATAGGCTATTTGACCTCTGCGCGTGATATGTTTCTGCTTGAGATCAAAGATTGCGTGGCTCACCACGTTCACATGACTATGCTCATTGTTCGAACTGTTTCGTCGGTCAGCCAGACCACTATTCACTGTCTATTGTATAGAATGGTCTGTGGCCTGCGATCGTCGCAGTTCATATTGGCACCCTTTTGACCGTGACGATTTCTCCACTTTGACCGCAACGTGCAGAGGAGAGCCCTTAGGCTCTCACGACATTTGTGCAACGCCCCGCGTGACTCTCGTGAGAGAGCAGTTGTGGTTGCTTGCTAGTTACGTGTTTCGTCGCACGAAGACCTTTTTGCGGATCTTATTTCCGCAAACACTTTTCTCGCTCTGTTTGCTTGTTTTTTTTTGTTCGAAAGGCTCAGACATCGGTATGGTTAGTAATTCTTCCGCGCATTAAGCATTGATGTTGATGCTTCCTCACTCGAAGCTTCTCATAAAGTATCCAGGCGGGCGGAACACTGGCGTGTGTTTTGAGCCTTCCTCCTTCCTTCCCGACCATTTCCCATCTTTTCTGGTCGCTTGGAAGCATCAGAAATGATCCATTGGTCTTGTTATTTCACGTAGAATTTTGTTTCAACGATTTTCGAAATTGATGAAACCAGCGTAGTCAGGGTTTCAACTATTCTTGAAATTCAGAGGTGTTTGACTTTTCCGATCTCGACAATGCCTGCATCATTCAAAAAAAAGTATTTGCGCTTATGCCTAGAATGGTTTAAGATACCAAATGTAATATTGTTTTCTTTTTCATGAGTATTGGTTTGTGGTTCTGAGAGCCGCACGTACACTGCTGATGTGTGCGCAAACCATGCAATATTCTCTCTGGACCCTCGAGATTGCGGTTCCATCTGTTCCTCTTGTTACGAAAGGGAAGTGACATCACCCCCTCGAGCAATTCATTTTATTTTCCCATTATTTCGAAACAGCATCGTTGCAACATATGAAAAGCATTTCACTCTGAGAAATTATGTAGGGGATAAAATGAGATTGTGAAATGATCTCTTCTCCATTTCTCCCCGCTCAATAGTGTTTATGCGCCGCTTCATCCCTCCTGGCTGATAAGAAGTTCTCCGTCTCCTCGTGTTAAGTGCTCTCTAGTAATGTCTGGAGGGTGATAGAGCATACGAAAGGGAGAGAATCAAAAGCTTGGCCGGGATTAGAAAGGGGGCTCATCATTTTTGAGCATGATAAGTGTTGAATATACGCGCCTGATCAGGTGATTCCCTGTCACACTTTCCCTCCTTCCTTCGGGAAGATTCGGTGTCTAACCGGCCCTCCCAAATGTTCATGCGCTATGGCCGGTAAGAGAAGCGAGAGAGCAGGGGAAATTGAGAGAGTGTGACCATTCCTGAGTAGAGTGTCAAAAACAGCTGTTTACCAGCTATTGACTAGCTGGAATGATTCGTAAATGACTAGCTGTTTACGAATCAGCTTTTGAATCCTTCTCATTCCAGCTAGTCAGCTAGTCACTTAGCGGCCAGCTAGTCATCAAATCGCAAAAACATCTGACTTTTCGAATCATTCTTGGCCTATTCTTGCATTTTGAGTGGTCTCCCTTTGACCACTCAGAGTGTCGAGCAAGGCGAAAATGATGCAGCTAGTCACGTCGTAAACAGCTAGCTGTTTACGATTTTTCCCAGCTAGTCAAATTCATTTCACCAATTTTAAATGACTAGCTGGTTGGAAATGAAGTGACTAGCTGTTTATTTTCAACACTCTATTCCTGAGATTAGGTGTCGATTACCATTCTTTCTCATGTTGCTGAATCAGTGATGTGATTCAGATAGAAATGGTGGGGAAATGCCGCATTATTTCTGAAGATTTCCTAACTCAACATGAGTGTGTTGGTCGGATGAATCATAGTCGTGAGTCGGGATGATCGTGCAAAATAGGATTATTTGGGGAATAGGAGAACGGCTCTATTCACAGAGGTGTGTTTTTGAAACCCGGTGAGTTTTGGGAGCGCGGCTTTCATAAGGAAGTGGATGTTCATGATTGTTAATGTTTTGGTCATGTATGTCTAATATAATCGCTCTCATTGCGACGCTTGATGACCATTCCTTTACGGTAGAGCCTGTAGTCTGATCATTTCCTTTTTTTTCGTAATGTGCCGCTTAATTGAACAAGGTGAATTTTGGGAGCGCGGATTTCATAACGCTAGGGATATTCATGCTTTCTCAATCCTGCGAGAAGATCTTTCTCAAATAAAAAAAGTTTGCGCATTCTATAATGCAGTTCTAAATGTCAGTTTCCCTTCATTGTATTCCATAGTCTGATCAGCGCGTAAGCGGGTCGGAAGTCTGCCGATATTCTGTTGTCGTTACATCTCCTTATCGCACGCCACAATCTCTGCCGATTCCGCGCCTAGAATGGCACGTCCCCGGCTCGTAAGGAATTAATGTACTCTTGTTCCATTCTAATACTATTTTTACTTTGTTTCACCGTTATTTCATCGAAATAGCATAAATATTACTATTATTATTACAATCTCTGCCGATTCCGCGCCAAGAATGGCACGTCCTCGGCTCATTTTTCGGGCCATTAACGCACTGATTGAGGGCGAGAGAGCGCGTGAAAGTGAGAGAGTGCCAGACACGAGAGCATGACTAGCAAACATTTTCATTGCATACCGGGGACCGAAAATATATAGTGGTCTGACACTAATAGCAGAGGTTTAGTGGCTCAAAATACGATTTTATTGTGGTCTGACAACAGATTCTATTAAATATATAGTGGTCTGATTACCGGCCCGGTAGTTACGAAAATGTATGATCACTAGCGTTGCCTTTGCTCCACATCACTGTTTGGTCTCGGTACTCGGCTAGTGTTCTATTCTGGGGATGTCTGTGCTCTCTGCTATCTTTACATTTCTCCCTTTCACTCTCTGTATCTGCTCTTCTACGTAGAGATCAGAGCGTTGCCTAGAGAAGCGTTCGGCTATGATCCCTTTATTTTCACTTGTAAAGTGTCTCGTATTCGAACCAGGTGATTTTTGGGAGCGCGCATCTCATAAGGCGGTGGATGTTCGTGTTTATTCAATGTAGATCAGGGCCGGAAAAGGAGAAAGTGTATGTTGAAGGGAGATCTCCTCCTCCACTCTAGCCCCTCTCCCCTTCTAGAATCGTATACGCATACAGGCAGGGAGAGCGTGCGCCGCCATGGTACACACACACTGCGCGCGACGCCAATAACATGCAGGAATGGCAGGGGAGCACTCCGCCTTTTGCGCGCTATTTCGTCAATCAGAGAAACTAGAGAGCAGGGTAAATTAGGAGAGTCGGACAACACTTCGCTTGCGCTCCCCGCCTTTCGCGTGCTCTCTAGCCACTCGGCTCCGTGAGATAGCGTTCTAGGCAGAGAAATTGTACGAAAATGGCAGGAAAACACCCCCCCCCCAAACACGCGCCATTTGCGCCAATTGATCACTGATGCGGTCGCCGAGTTGGTCAATTGGGTGATTGGTAATCGGCAAATATTGATTGACGAATCGCAGGCAAGTGTGCCCAGTAATCGGCTGATTAGAGGTAATCGATTGATCGGGTGGAATTACGCCACTTTGTTGGCTCCTAATCAATGCACATCACTTGTCTTTGGCTATTTTTTTTATACCCAGAATATCAAACTTCATTGTTGCAATCCCTGACCCTCTATTATTGCTCATCCGTGTAGCAGAGACCCACCGGGAATTTTTTAGAAAGCGTTTGCTGATCAATTTTGGCTCTTAAAATAGACGCGTGATTTCATTGTTGCCGGCCGTACTCTGTCCAGTGCTATTCTTGGCTAGTCTTTCTAACAGTGTTGCAGCCAATTTGGTGAATGGGGCGATCGAGTCGATAATTTGGAGAGGAGCCACTTGTTGACAGTTTACCCCGAGAGACACTGAACAGCAGCAGTTTTTGTGGAGACAGAGGGGAGAGAAGGGAGGTGGTGGGGGGGGGGGGGGGGGGGAAGGAGAGAGATTGGGAGAAGGGTAGAGAAAGAAACGAACAAGGATAAGCACCCCTGATTATCGGCAGGGTTAGCGCTGATTTGACGGGGAGCAATGGCTTCTGGAACCTTTAGTCGTCTTCTTAAGATCCTTTGGTGTCTAGTTAGCCAGATAAAGGTGTAAAGCAATGATTCATTGAATTTTGTACTGGGGTTTTGCTCGCGAAAGAGTAAGCAAGATTGGAGAGTTCCCTAATTGGTCAAAGTGTAGAGTAGGAAAGGGAGCGCTTTGGCTAATTGGCGGCTTCGTTATTTCGTAGATCACACGGTTTTCGTACGATATTATGAGTAGTAAAAGAGAGGCGAGGGGGGATGAAGGGGGGATTGGAGGGGAGTGAATCAAGATGTCTCTTTTCCCCGTCGCGTCTACTCTGCCTCTCGTTTCCTCTATTTTCCCTCCCTCCCTCCGCCTCTCCGCTCTCCTCTTCCTCGATTCAAGTGTGCGCATCAGCGAGAGAGATTACCTTGATTATTATGACACATTTTCGAGAATAATTATTGATTTTTTAATAGTTTGCATCTTTTTGTGCCGCTTTGTCAATGGAAGTTTGAATGATGCATACTAGCGATTATCCTCATTATAATGGCACCGCGCGCGCTGCGCTAAACTGCCCTCGTTTATGCGGAAAGAGTAATTTATTTGCTAGCGGCATGCATATTATTGTACCAGCGATGCCATGAAGGCATCATTAGTTTTCCATGAGTGCGATATTGATTTATCAGTGTTATTTCCGCTAAAGTTTGTGAGTGGAAATCGCCTGTTTATGGGCGGTTTAACCAGCAAACAGTGCAATAGTAGTGAAAGTTTTTCCCTTTTTCGCAATCTTTACCCGTATCTCTTTCTCTCTCGACCTCTCTTCTCCTTCCGCCTAGTCGGAAATTGAGTTAAAGATAGCGTGCGCATTTGATTTATCACCTATTTCCCCCCTTTTCCTTGTAAGGTTGTTGTCTAGCAGCGATTTCGCTCTCATATTTTCTAGTGCCCGATCACTAATTAGAAAGGGTGTGAGAGCATGGAAAGTGGAGATAGTTGAAAAATATTCATCATATTGTATGAACTACGTGTCATTGATAACAGGGAAGTATTTAGGCGGGCAAAATTGGGACTGTTATTGCCTTTTCAAATCCAGTGTCGACTTCATAGACTTCATGAAACTTAAATAATCCTGTATTTTCGCTCTTCTGATCTTGAGGTCCTTTAATATTCCGGGATTCTCTAATAATTCCGCTATTCCCCCTCCCACACTCTGCTCATCATGCATGCCGCAATTTCTCATTCTCCTTCCGTATTTTTATAGACCGTCTGGCATCCTCAAACCCCCCCCCCAATTTCCCTCCCATTCGTCCCCCCACACAAACTTCCGCTTCCTACCACTTGGTTCTCTGATGTTTTCTCCTCTATTTTTGACGTTCTGTTGGCGGTTCCGATTGGGTTAGCTCGGGCTTACATCAAGCACATTAGCCTTACAACTTGTCCGTGTTTCCGTAATATTACCTAATTTTCGCGATCGAGCTAGGTTATAAGAAGTGCTAAAACGCCAGATTCCCCGCATTTCTGAAATTCTAGTAGTTGCTAAGGTTGTTCTATAACGCTTGGAACACGCTTATCGTTACTATACGCAACATTGACCAGTTAGCCAGATGCTGAAACGCAAGAGTCCCGGGATAGGGCGCTAATCCCCCCCCCCCCTTCTTCAATACTTCCTCATCTGGTTTGTTGTCGCCACAGAGGTTCTGGTAGCGAGGCTGCTCAGATTTGGTTAGCGCCTAGCGAACAGAAGAAAACACACTGTCTCTCTCCCACAACGATGACGGCGTCACTGTTGTTTTGTCTCGACGACGCGCACGCCGTCTGGCGCATAATGGCACGAGACTCTCTCGATTCCGCACGCTCTCTCGTCGTTGAGACACCGACCGAGACTGCCGTTACACACGGCATAGAAGGCCATTCGACGGTTATGGCTCACGCGGCTATGGCTTACTGCCTGCGTAAGAAATGTATGGTTAGCGACGTGTTTCTGTGAATCACCTCTTGGTATCTCGGTTTTTCAATGTGAGAATGGTCTTTGAACTGTAGTCCGCGTCGAATGACTAGTAAGGCATAAACAAGAGGCCCAGAGCGAGGCCCCCGTTGAGTAGCTAAACTAATTTGTCTCTCGGTCGCGGTCTTTTCTTCTTCACGGAGCTCCCCGTTTTGTATCCAGAACCGCGGTCTTTTTTGGTCTGTTTTTCATCGTTAAAAGCGGCCGATGTCTGGATGTGTTTGAGGTCGCTTGTCCGCCATTACAACGGGGCATTTTATGGTCCATTTCGTTTATTACTTGACCAAAGAAAACTACTTCAAATCTGAATCCTGAGCGGGATTGGTAATCTGGAGATTTCATTCGCTTAGCTTCACTTTAGTCCTTGATTCTTTCGCGTCGTCGCGTCAAATTGGGGATTGGGAAGACGCGAAAGAAGGATTGAAGCACCACATCGACCATATGGATTCGCTTGTTTTATGCGACCGTTTGTCTGGGATACAGATGGTGTAGTAAGTGTGTGCGATTCGCGAAACGTCGCCCTTGCACACAAAAAGGCGCCCACAGTCTGCACTTGAGTACAGACGGGCACACTAGGTGAAGAAAGAAAGGGTAAGGGGAGGTAGAAGGGAGAGGGGATAGGGCAGATGGGAAAGAGGAGATTTCCCCTCCATTCCTTCGTCACTTCCCACTCTGTGTTTTCCCCCAGCAGAACCCTCACTTTTCCTCACGCTGTCTCGACGGATAGAAGGGGAAAATAGTGAGGGAGCATCGATGTTTTGACACCCAGCCCGCGCCAATCACTTGTTGTTCATTCATCGCTGTCCTCTGCGCTGATGCGCCCCGATTCAGGCCGCACTTTTATCTGATCCCCGGTGCCCGATTGGGTTATATTTGCAAGAAGTAGGTCATGCGAAACTCTAATTTCGCAGTTCTGTTGAGCGCTCGCACTTTTATCAGATCCTGTGTAAATTGTGAGCGGAAATTGCCGCGGGAGCTGTCACGTTTTCGCGCTAAACAAGCGTAGACTAGGCTCTTAATCTCTGGATTTAAAGCTGTTATTATGTTTTGACGCGCACTTGCGAGATGACTCCGCGTATTGTACGTGATAGGGAAGTGCGGGCTGTTTTCGATGCGTCAGAGGGTTGTTTTGATGTTTGTTTTGAAATGTTGTTTCCGAAATTTCAGCATTTAAATTTTGTTTTTGTTTCCAGAAACGGGTCGGCCGGCTCTTCGATTGCATCCGCGGAAGAGACGGGCCGCCTGCTGGGAGTGAATCAGGAAGAAGAAGAGGAGGAGCAGCAGGAAGAGATGAGGATCGACGATGATATGGCGGATACGGTGCGGTGGCATTTGGCAATGGGGTGAAACGGGAATCTGGAGGATATGATGATTTTTGATAGTATGGCTAATAGGGATCGCGAAAATTGACCCGGACATTGTTCCTGCGGATTTAGGAAGCTGGTGAAACTCGGAAGGAACTTGATTGAGTTTTCTAAATGTGCCAAAATTTTGGTCTCATTTCTGACAATGAACATTATCAACCTGATAGAAAAAATTAGTGTTTCGATCAGTTTGTGAAACATTGCCGTGCCTAGACGTTTCGTGCGCGTAGCTGCTGGCTCACATTGATTAGAGATGATTGCACTACGATCCACAAGCGTATTAATTACTTCACGAAAGTATTGGACGTATTTAGCGATATGGTGAAACTCAAAAGGAACTTGGAAATTTCTTTCGAAATAGTTCACGGCAGTAAGCAAAATCTAGATAGTTGAATAATAAGGATGTGAAGACATGAGCAGCAGGATTTGTTATTGTTTTGTTATTATTGTTATTGTTATCATTGCAGGATCGCGAGTGCCCGCTCTGCTTCAATCGCGTGTCCAAGTGGGCGTTCCCGCAGATGATCGGCTGCCCCGACCACGCCAGCTGCATCCACTGCCTCATCAGGGTGAGTGAACGGTAGATTATCGATTGGTAAGCTGGATACGGTAATCACGGGGGTAAGGTACCTGCTGTGATACGATAGCGACCGATTTGTTTGTAAAGCACGATATCCATAGGGAATATGATACTGATAGCCTATCAGTGATAGGGATACGTAATGTTTCGACTGAAATTGTTTTTGGTCGACAGACCCTACGTCGTATTGCTTCAAAATGGAAACTGACAGTATACAGGGTGGGTGAAACATAGGCGTACCTGCCGTAGCCATCAAACAGAAATATTTTTTAAGAGAATGTTTGGAGACCTATTAATGAAGTAGGAACTAGGGTTGGCAATTCGGGCTAAACGGCCCGCTACGACGGATAGGTCACGTAGCGGCCCGCTACGAGGGAGGGAGAGGGTAGCGGCCCGTTATTACTCGTTATTACCCGCTACGTCCATACATGTCTCACCCTAACTCCGCCCCTTCCTCTCCCTCTCCCCCCGCTGTCTCTAACCCGGCGCGTCTAGAGAGTCCCCTCTAAAGATATAGCGATCGCGACGCGGCAGCTCGCGAATCGTAGCGGGTAATAACGGGTAATAGCGGGCCGCTACCCTCTCCCTCCCTCGTAGCGGGTCCGTTATACCGCTACCGTTTAGCCAACCCTAGTAGGAACCCTGAAACGGCAGAGAGCAAGGTGAACGATCAAATTGCATTACTACTGAAAATATCAATATTTCTCCCTGCTCGCAATTGCTTCATGGAGCTTTAATATTGCTGAAAGTGCTGGGCAAATTTGATCTCATTGTCAGTATACTTGAATAAAAATAAATTAATAATTTAAATTGCAGTACGTGGAGCTGGAAGTGATGGAGAACCGCGTGGAGGTCTCGTGTCCCGAGTGCCCCGCCAAGCTGCATCCGACCGACGTGCGGGCGGTGCTGAGATCGTGAGTTGTTATTATTGTTACTGATATTGTTGTTTTTAAAGACTATTTCTATTAAGAAATGGTAGAGTTTTGATGTCACATTCAGTTTTGAGAGTGGTAAGCGATGGCGAAGTAGGGTTTCACTGGTTCATTAAGCCGGGACTATAATGCTTCGTACTAATTCGGGAGAATCCCTGTTTCTAAATAAAAAAATAAAAAGAAACTACATTGCTGAGCCATTACACTAAGTGATAATTAGTGGCATTTTTTTGGTAAAGCTGGTTTATATTAATTAATTAAGTAATTACACCTTCAGAAGCTAACAGCTGGCCTTACCAGTGGGTCCCACCTATCGTTGTCTTACGACTGTAAAATCGCTTGACGTGGATACACCTTTACCTTTTACCTTCAGAAGCAACGGCGGCGAGGCGGCGCTCGCCAAATACGAGGAGTTCTCCGTGCGCAAGTGCCTTCTGACGGAGCCTGACACGCGGTGGTGCCCTGCGCCAGATTGCGGGTACGGTAGTATCTTTATTGATTGGAAAAAATACGGTTGGCTATCGATTGGCCAGTAAATGGTGAACGGTGGTAGTTTATTGATTGCGGGTACGGTAGTATGATTCTTGATTGGGGATACGGTAGCCCCTTTATTGATTGGAGGGGGGTAGAGGATAGTACGGTACTATCATTGATTGAAAGGAATGTGGGCACTGTATGAGTGGAGAGAGTTTTGTGTTTTTATACTGGAAGCACAGTCGGTATTGCAATAAAGCGAGTGTCTAGTGTGTTATCACGATAGCGGAACACTAAATTTACTGGTTTGCAATTTCCGTTTGCGTGTTTCCCTAAACTTTAGCGATGCCACACGTTTCGCACTGCGGCCATACATGAAAAAGCTAGTCAAAAACTACCTGGAATTTAAAAACATAACCCGCATTCGAGGTTTCCGTTAACAAGGCATGTAACCTACGATTCGCAAACATAGCCGGCTTCCATATAATTAGTCGTTTTTCAAGGTCTTTTTCATAAACATACCCCGTTTTCGAAGGATTTTGTCACCTAACTTTTTCATGTATGACTGCGGCATCGCTAAAGCTTATGTTATAACACTTGTGGGTGCTTTTGTGACCATCACACGACCAAAATTTATCTCTGAATATAAAATAAAATTAAACAATAATTTATATTTTCCTTTTCCAGCTACGCTGTGATCGCGGCCGGCTGCGCGGCGTGCCCGCAGCTGCGCTGCAGCCGCCCCACCTGCGGCACGCTCTTCTGCTACCACTGCAAGGTACGGTAGGGGGAGGGGTACGGTGTGTCAATCGATAACTGAATTGGGCCTTCGAAATGCGGCTGTACTATCACTGCAAGATGCGATATATCATGCCATTCGGTAAATGACGTCCCAACGGTGAAAAGAGATGGTCGAAAAAAAGAGACATTCGCGTTCCATAGTCTAGTCTAGTTGATTGGTGCAACATGTATCTCGATCGCGTTTCGTCAGTCGTTGAAAACAAATATTGACCCTCATTTTGTGCAATTCATACCTAGCCCGTTTGCGTCTCGCCAATCAGTCTAGTTCAGTAGAGCAGAGTATTTCACAATCCACCTTCCTTCTCCACTACAAAAAAAAGCAATAGAGTTTGATAGGGAACGTTTCGCGTAACTTGCTGACCTATTTTATAATAAGTTAACTAATTAATAATAAATTAAAAACTATTTTTGCAGGACGTTTGGCACGATTCGATGACGTGCGAGGAGGCGAGGAGGACGAGGGGCATCTTCGCAGTGAGCAGCGCGACGTCGGGCGAGTCCCGACGCGGAATCCTGCGGGGATACGGTAGAAGGTGAGTACGGTATCGATTGGGGGGTACGGTAGTGGAGTACTGAGTCCCGACGCGGAATCCTGCGGGGATACGGTAGGAGGTGAGTACGGTATCGATTGGGGGATACGGTAGTGGAGTACTGAGTCCCGACGCGGAATCCTGCGGGGATACGGTAGGAGGTGAGTACGGTATTGATTGAAGGGGGGGGGAACGGTAGTGGAGTACTGAGTCCCGACGCGGAATCCTGCGGGGATACGGTAGGAGGTGAGTACGGTATTGATTGAAGGGGGGGGGAACGGTAGTGGAGTACTGAGTCCCGACGCGGAATCCTGCGGGGATACGGTAGGAGGTGAGTACGGTATTGATTGAAGGGGGGGGGAACGGTAGTGGAGTACTGAGTCCCGACGCGGAATCCTGCGGGGATACGGTAGGAGGTGAGTACGGTATTGATTGAAGGGGGGGGGTACGGAAGTGGAGTACTGAGTCCCGACGCGGAATCCTGCGGGGATACGGTAGGAGGAAATAGTGACAGAACCCTTAGTGATGCATAATTTCTCGTATTTCTTGTGTGAGCGCTGGAAATGAAATATTTCGACGTGTGAGATTTGGAATGCACAGTGAGCATGAATCAGGAAACATTGGAGAGGGTTTGATGGTTAGGTGAGTACGAAGATGATAAGACCAATATTGGTGTGTGACCAGAGGGTAATAGCTGATATTTTGGCGATTATACGACATGAGTGGGTACGGTACGCAGGTTACGGTATCCAATTGCAGGTCATCGATCGCCCTCCGCCGCGGCAGCAGCCGCATGTCCTCGGAGGCGATGGTGCTCAAACGTGGGTTTCAACCTTTCAATTTTTCCCACCAGGAGAGTTTAGGGAAAGTAGGTGAGAATCTCAACTATAGTTCAATGGAGATCCGTTGTCTTGGTGGCGATTCGATTTATGGCAAATTTATTATTTCAACCTGGGGGATTCATGATGTGTAGACTGCACAAGAATTCTTGGTGGCTGTTTTTTTTCAATGAGTCGTTGCAAAGCATTGGAAAATAAATATGTCAACATGTGAGATTTGGGGTGCGAAGTTTGCACAAGAACCCTTATTTCCCAATATTTTTGATGCATCAGCTCTTGCGACTCGGAAAAAAAACTATTTCAACATACGAGATTTGGGGTGCGCAGTGCGTACGAGTAGCGTGATGCTGAGAACGTTTTGATTATTTCTTGGCTGGAAAGACAATTATTCAACTGGAAGGTTTTGGGATCCATATTTCATATGAACTTTGGAAGTTGGAAATATGTTAATGGGTTGAATGTCTCGAGTCCAATAATAATTACTTTGACAATAATTCATGCTTACTAATTGCAGCCGGCGACGTGAAGTCGTGCCCTCGATGTCGTGCGCTCATCGTGAAGATGGACGACGGATCGTGCAATCACATGGTGAGAAGAGGGGATTACGGTAGACGACGATTACTATTTGGTGCGAACGGGGTGGTGTGGTCGACGTTTCTGCTAATGCTAGGCTTGTTTAAAAAGGTTTGTTCAAAATTTGGCAAAAAAAGTATCCCGGGACGTTCGCGATACACGTTTAGCGCAAATTGGATGAGCGTACGTTGAAGCAATGAAATCAAGTCAGTGTTGATAAAAAATCCAATTTTCGATGCGAAGGACAGCAGGATAGTTGGTGTTTCGAGAATTGCTCAAATTAGCGATGGATGCAACCGGATAATTTCATTTCTTCCGTCCGCTGGAACCAACAATACTTTCTCACAGGTGTGCGCCATGTGCTCCACAGAGTTCTGCTGGCTGTGCCTCAAGGAGATATCCGACCTGCACTACCTGAGGTGAGCGTGGTGCGGTGGGTGCAGGCGACGTTTACAAATGGTCGCCAATCGAATTTTCAACAGAACTGTAATTTGGTGTAGGCGACGTTTGCTAAATCTCGCCCTCTTTGCAGTCCGACCGGCTGCACGTTCTGGGGTAAGAAGCCGTGGACGAGGAAGAAGAAGCTGGCATGGCAGCTGGGCACGTTGATTGGTGAGGGGATTTTTATTATTTCTTGGCCCAGGCAACAACAGCTCCGAGGTGTGTGAGGGGTTGGGAATAAGAATGTTAGGGAGGGAAAACTGTGCGAGAATGACTGGGCCACAAAAAAAACAAGGAAGAGCCAGTGTTTTGATGGTGAAGCTTTGTAGAATAGGCTAATATATGTGATTGGTGTGAAGACGGAGTAATTGCATTTTTTTGGTACGGTGTTCTCGTCGTATTGTGATTTGAAGTAGTAGGTAGGCTATGTAGAACTGATGAAACATGAAAGATCTTCCTTTTTTTGTTCGTAAAAAGAGCAACTACGATTGCGGGTAAGACGAGTAACAGGCCCTTGTAGTGAGGATGAAACACTCGATATGCGGGCGATTTCAAAATTGCAGTGGGATCAAATTTTGAATTTTATTAAAATTAAAACGTGCATTCAGGCGCGCCTCTGGGTATCGCCCTAATCGCCGGCCTCTCCGTGCCCGGCATCATCTTCGGTGTGCCCGTGCTCGTCGGCAGGTACGGTAGCGAGTGCACCAGGGAGGGCGACGAATCCCAAAATCGTAGCTCCTGTGCAAAAATGCCCAATTTTAGGAAATGGTGGTGTGGCTACAGTAACCATATTGCAGAAAGGTGCACACGCGCTTCATGCACCACACGAAGGTGCGGCGGCGTCTGATCACGGCCGCGTGCGTCGCCGGGTCGCTCGTCGTCTCGCCCGTGCTCGCCGTCATGGCAGTGGGTAAGTGCCGATTTTGAACAGGCGACATTTGGTATAAGTCGGCGGTGGTGTGGTGCACGCGCACCACGAAGTGTTCTAAATTGATCGTTTCCCTGCAGGAGTCGGCGTGCCGATCATGCTCGCCTACGTGTACGGAGTGGTGCCGCTGTCGCTGTGCCGAAACGGCGGCTGCGGATGGAGTGAGTGAGGGATGGGAAAGGGCGGCGAGGGGGTACGGTAGACGCACTACGGCTCAAAGTTACATCGAAAATAGCATTTTGTTAAACCTTTATGCAATTTGCAAAAACTTTGGCAGAATTTGGTGGTATTGGAGAAGTTGAGTTTCATAGATTCTTTAACTCCTGGGTGGCTGAACTATGTTTTTCCCTTCAGGTTCGCAACTGATCGGAGATGAGCCATCGGAGGACGAGCTGTGGACGGCTGCAGGGTCGGAGGCCGAAGTGGTCGGAGCCGAGGGGGCGGGGCCAAGCGGCGCCGGACTGGCTGCAAGCAGCAGTGGAGGTACGGTAGGGGAGCAAGGGGTACGGTAGGAATGGGAGGGTATTGATTGGTTCAAGGACAGTTCAAGAACGCAATATCAGAGCGTTTAGAGATCAGTTGATGAGGAGTAAGTGGAGCGGGAATGTGCGGGCGCACCAGGTGATGTCTCGCTCCACTCTCGTCCTATAGGCTGATCTGGTGGCGTTCTGCAGTTCCTTGTTCGCTAGTTTTTTACAAAAAAAATATTTCTGCACACGGTGATCTCTTGCTCCATCTTCATCCTATAGATGGAGCTGCTATCGTTCTCCAGTCAGCTGCTCAATCATGTTCCATAAAACAATTTGCTTGCACATTTGCAATTATCACGTCAGCTATCTCGATTCACTACTTATGGACTATTCAAGTATTTCGTGAGATCTTCCACCCGCCGATTTCGTGATGCGCCTCTTCCCTATGAGTGCTGAATCAAGCCCAGATGCAATGAGATGTCCTTCACTTCTATCATAAAGCACTAAAAATTTCCGCCTTTGCGGGAAAATACCTGCTGAATTCCTGCTACGCCTCTTTCCTATGAGTCTCGCATCTAGCTGAAATGCGGTTCCGTTTACATCCTCTCTAAGAACAATACAATTTCCTTCCTTGCAGACGTCGCGTCGGCAATCTCGATGGCCATGGGCGGAGGCGGAGGAGGCGGCAGCGCGTCGCTCGCGTCAGCCGGAGGCGCGACGGAGCGCCGCGCCGCTTCGGCCGCGGACGCCGCGAGCCTCGCGCCCGCCACCAGTCTGCACTCGGGCTTCAGCGTGTGGACCGCCAGGGGCAAGAGGTGGGTGTTTATTTTTCAGTGGCAATCGGACAGTTATCATCGTTTCTCGTCTCACTGGTGATTTGAAGAACACGTGAAACACGAAAGTTAAATGAGAAAATTATTGTTTTGTAAGTTACGTGCACATTTCGTTGTAATCATAGCTTCCCGTAATCTCATTACTATGAGGAGCTCATGAAACACAAGAATAGCATGCGCGAAAATTATTGTTTGGATTTCCGTCTGATTGCTAATTGTATCGTTAGCTCCTCTCACAACTTAACGATTCAGTGAAGCGCAAAAGTGGCTATTTCGAAATGGTACTATTGTTTAGATAATATGCTATTATTATTATTATTATTGCAGCTGCGGCGACAGCGAGACGTGCAGCACGGGCGCGGCGAAGCGCGTCCGGAGACCGAGCAGCGAGAGTGGTGAATTTATTATTTTAATTATTTAAATTGTTACTATTAAAACAGATAATATATGACCTTGAACGCAATGGTTTGTAGTGCGAATTCTGACAACCCCGGAACAGAATGTTGGATCCAAAAGTGATGTTTGGGACGGATAATAGGTGGTAATAAATCGATAATTGCCAGGCGGCGTGACGTCGTTGAACTACGAAGAGGCGAGCACGAAGGGACTCGCCGGCAGCCAGTACCACTACGATGACAAGGTGAGTACGGTGGGAGGGGGAGGGGTTACGGTAGGTTGGGGTACGGTAGGTTGGGGTACGGTAGCAAGTACCACTACGATGACAAGGTGGGTACGGTAGGATGGGAAGGGGATACGGTAGGTTGGGATACGGTTGTACCAAAATCTCCAACTAATTATGGAGATATCGGTTAGGTGGTCGCGGTGTAATTGGGCAACGATTCAATAAATAATTAATTCATTAAATATTACACAATTAACACAATAAGGGTGACGTCGAGATGGGGATGGTTTGGTTGGAATTTAGATGAAATGGATGGAACAACTAACGTACCGGTGGTATTGTAGTTGTCGGAGTGTGCGGGGCGAGCTACTTGAGGTAGTCGATGGTGGTCGAAGGGCTGCGAGTGTGCAGGTCGAACGACTATGATTGTCGTTGGGGTTGCGGAAGTCCGAGTAGAGTGCAGGGCGCAAGTCGAGGCGATTGTCGACCCTCAAACTTGGGTAATTAAACGAGTGGAACGAATATAATTGAGCGGTGAACGAATGGAATGAAATGACAAGAATTGGAGCGAATAATATAAACAATAAACGACGGCAACCGTCGTGGACGGCGTAACGGAGACCTGTAGTGACGCGACAGATTGGGAAATAAGTGAGAAATGGCGGGATGGAGTACGGTAGTAAATCCGCATGAGAGTCACAAGGGAATGAATGGGAAAAGAAGAGAAAACGAGACGAGTGTGATGTGCGCGCTTATCTTGCAGAAGGTCGCGACTTACTAAATTGGTGATTACAGTAGGTTGATGGAATATTAGCAACTGACTATATAAATGGAATTTGTGTGTATTTTATGTATTATTGCTATTTGGGTATCGATTTGCGATAGAAATCGGTACACTCCGGGGCGGGGATATGGGTGGACGAATGGATGGAGGTGGATGGAAAATGGGTGAGGTTGATAGAGGAAACAACGAAACTAGAACGAAAGCAATGAAAATGAATGAGCGGGTGACAAATAAACGATGAAGACTAATGTACAACAGTCTTACGGGGGGAGGTAGAAGTGATGATAACGGAAATTGTCGGAGTCGCGTTTCGGCTTGCTAGGACGATCGGTGTTGTGGTACAGAGGAGGGTCACAAGTGTGCGGGAGACTCAGCTGGTACTGATCGGCTGAGGAGTGATTTACGAAGTGAATGGATCGATTGATGGGATGGGAAGGGCGAGTGTGCGAATGATCACAATGGGTGGAACGAGATGGAGGAATGGCATGATGTTGGGCGGCTGCGTGTGATGGAAGATGGGAGGAGGTGCCTGGAATGATATGGTTGAAATTTGAATTGCAATGTGTAATCACAGTGGAATCCTCCGAGGGGACGCCAACTAGAAGGGGATGGAAATGATTGATTGGATGGGTCGACTGATTCGTGGTTGAATGGTTGTTTTCTACTATAATGTGCGGATGAGGATAGACGGTGACAGTAGAAATTGTGATGGGTAGCGATTTGAGGGGATGGATACGATTGAGCGGGTTTTTATTATCATTGGGACGCTTTTCGAATGGTTTGGGAATGTGTGTAGATACTAGTGGATCGTTTACTTTGATACGAGTTCGACTGCGACCAACGACGATTGGACCAATTGATGATTGAACGAGTCGGAATCCAGATGGAAGCTTGGTTACCTTGGAGTTCTCCAGCAGTTGTAGGGTGTCACCCACACTGAGGAGTAGATCGGAATGAATAATAGTGTGCTGGGTCAGTTGGTTGGGAATGAAACCGATTGTAGACTTGATAATGTTGAGATCAGCAATAGGAAGTGGCTGGGTATGAATGGAATTGAGTGGAGACTTTTCTACTACAATAGCTTCGATGGGATAGTGTCCGCTATCCTTGACTACAACTAGCCTGACTATGTCATAGGTGGAGGAATGTGCGGGGCCACTGTTGAAACCAGCGATGGTCATCTCACGTTGATCGAATGGAACTAGGGATAGTCGATTGGATAGATCCCTAGTGATGAGATTGGCTTGAGCACCGTGATCGAGATGAATGGAAGCAGTGATTGTACTATCATCTGCTGAATCGGGATTGGAAATCTGTGCATCGACAGTGAATAGTCGGTCAGATTGAGGTGTGTACACAGTATGAGTGTTAATCGAAATGTGCGAGGACTTCTCACAAATTGAACGATGGTGTTTTCCAGCACAAATGGAACATTGTTTACTACAAGCGGTAGTTTGATGTGCGCTGGAAAAGCAGCAGAAGCAGAGCGAGCGGGTCCTTAGGATGTCCATTCGTTCATTGAGTGATGTGACTGATGTGCACTCTCCACTGTAGGCATGCATCCCGCAGAACACGCACGTCGGTCCTTTGGGCGCCTTGGGAGATGGGAAGTGAGTATCCGCAGCCGTCGGCCTGTTGGATATGACGGGAGATGGGAAACGAGTATCCGCAGCCATTGGCCTGTTGGATATAACGCCAGCATTGTTGAAGTGAGTTACAACATTGTGCTGGTATGGATGAGGTTGTTCGGAGATAGCACTCGTAATAGTGATCTCCTCCAGTTCCGATCGAAGCGATTCTTCGATGTACTGGAGAGCGCTCAGCAACGTTGCTGGTTTGCGCTTCCAAACGAGCGAAATGAATCGTGGGTGGATTCGGTCTGCGATTTGCTGCTGAGTTAGCAACCCGTCAAGACCACAGCCTGGATCGATGGTGTATACTAGATTGATCATTGAGCGAGTAGCATCAATTTGATCTTCTAGCTTGGACGATTTGGAACGAATGGATAGGAGTGAATGGAGGAGAGTTGCTTGAGTAAGACTAGAGCGATCGTACTCTAGCTCAAGTCTCTCAATGATTTTGGAGAGGAAGTTCTTCTGCGTTGGAATGGTTACTACAAGATTGAGGGCTGCTCCTCTCAGACTACTACGGACATAATACGCCTTTTCTACCTCATTCAAATGCGCTTGGTTAAGGATCAGCATATCCAATTGGTACTTAAAAGCAGACCACTTGGATATGTCAGAACCGTCGAATGTTTCAAGCGTTATTGGTGGAAGCGAAAGGTTGGGTGAGTGGGTCGGAGTATGGGTGGTTTCGAGTGTGCGAATGCGCTGGACGAGAGATTCGATGGCTGACGTGTCAATAGAGGACATGGATGGATGGGATGGATTTACGTGGATGGATGAATCGATTTGTGAATTGTTGGATGGACTAATGGGTGGATTTGAGATGAGTCGTGACAATGCATTAACGCGCATTGTCGCGGTACCGAGAACGCGGGAGTAACGAGATTCCATTTTCGAAATGGAATTGGAAAGACTCACAGTGCTAAAGTGCAGCTGCGTGTTTCCATCGAGCGAGGACATCGTTTCGTCGTATTTCTTCTTCTCCAATTCCCGTTGCTCGTCATCGTCGAGTCTCTCGATGAGTGTGGTGATGGTGGAACTCATGACACTGTAATCATGCATGATTGAATGGGCATCATCAATTTTCTCGGCTACAACCACTGACAATTTCGTTATTTCGTCAGTTGAGGAAGCGCTCAAGAGTTTTGTGATTTCATCATTGGACTGATCGAGGACGAGTTTCAACTTGGGAAGTAATGACTGGAGGGAAGCATACTGAGTTTCGTATGCACTAGCCATCCTAGCTGGATATCTGGTAGCGCAATTGACAAAACGGAGGTCTGGAGTGGATGTAATGGTGAAATGGAGAATGCTAGTGAGCCACGCGGGTCTTTTGGATGGGGTTATCGATCGACTGATGCACCATGTACCAAAATCTCCAACTAATTATGGAGATATCGGTTAGGTGGTCGCGGTGTAATTGGGCAACGATTCAATAAATAATTAATTCATTAAATATTACACAATTAACACAATAAGGGTGACGTCGAGATGGGGATGGTTTGGTTGGAATTTAGATGAAATGGATGGAACAACTAACGTACCGGTGGTATTGTAGTTGTCGGAGTGTGCGGGGCGAGCTACTTGAGGTAGTCGATGGTGGTCGAAGGGCTGCGAGTGTGCAGGTCGAACGACTATGATTGTCGTTGGGGTTGCGGAAGTCCGAGTAGAGTGCAGGGCGCAAGTCGAGGCTTGTTGTCGGCCCTCAAACTTGGGTAATTAAACGAGTGGAACGAGTATAATTGAGCGGTGAACGAATGGAATGAAATGACAAGAATTGGAGCGAATAATATAAACAATAAACGACGGCAACCGTCGTGGACGGCGTAACGGAGACCTGTAGTGACGCGACAGATTGGGAAATAAGTGAGAAATGGCGGGATGGAGTACGGTAGTAAATCCGCATGAGAGTCACAAGGGAATGAATGGGAAAAGAAGAGAAAACGAGACGAGTGTGATGTGCGCGCTTATCTTGCAGAAGGTCGCGACTTACTAATTTGGTGATTACGGTAGGTTGATGGAATATTAGCAACTGACTATATAAATGGAATTTGTGTGTATTTTATGTATTATTGCTATTTGGGTATCGATTTGCGATAGAAATCGGTACAATGGTAGATTTGGTAAACAATAAGGGTACGGAATTTAAGAGAGTAGTGCAGAGTTTGATGGAAACAGCAACTCACTCACATCGAAGATCGTATCGTTGAGAAACTTTTGGCAAAATGGTGAACCGCGGAACCGCCGTGTCAACCGCTAGATGGAATCTTGATTATTTTTTTCCACGGTCGTTCTCCTAATTATCGAGGATTCAATTGTTTCTAATCTTTTGAGATATTCGTGAAGCACAAATTGAATTGGTTGAAAGTAGTTTGGAATATGGTCGGTAATTAATTTCAAGTAATTCCATTTGCAGTCCGTGCACACGCTGGGCTCGCAGGCGCCCGAACTGCTGTCGTGCTGCGATGACGTCGCCAGCACCAAGGTACGGTAATGGGGGGGGGTACGGTAGGCAGATGTTACGGTAGGGGTCCGGTAGTTATCAAGGGACGGTAGGGGGGGGGGGAGTACTGTATGCAGGGGTTACATGTTCTTGAGATTCCAATGAAACCTGAACACGGATAGGCGTAGACCGTACGGAAAATTTTGTGAGAATAGAAGTTGATATGTATTTTAAAATGGGATTCACAATCAAAACGCGATTATCTACGCATCAAAACTCGTGTTATTGATGCATCGATGAAACTCAAACACTCCTCCTTGCAGGCACTCGCCGGCTCAGTGCACGACACGAAATCGCTCTCCGGCAGTGCAGTCGTCCATGATGGTACGGTGGCTTTATTGATTATTTATTTTATTTATTTATGTTACAAAATAATTGTAAATATTGAAATAAAGAAGCTGTCATGTGAGGAAGAGACGCTATAATAGGCAGTGTTTTCGTTTCAATAGTTCCGAGTGATAATAATATAATATTTATGCTATTTCAATGAAATAACGCTGAAAACAATTTAAAATAGTATTCGAATGGCACAATAATGCATGAAATATGATGGCAAAGTGGGAGAAGCTCTATCGTAACCTTGCAAGTAACGTGCGATTACAGTATGCGACGAGCCGTCGACGTCGGGCTCCTGCTACGCCTCCCACCACCACCACCACCACCACCACGCGCATCACAACCCGCACAGGAGGAGCGTGAGCAGCACCAGACAGTGCAAGGTACGGTAGGATTGGGGGGGGGGGT
>LS487454.1:559064-601452 GCA_900490705.1 Pristionchus arcanus
AGGGGCGGGGGGGGGGGGGGGGGGGGGGGGGGTGAAATAGGGAAGGAAGCACACTAATGATATGGTCATTTCTGTGCGGTGCGTAGGTATTCTGTTTTAGCAATAGATAGAAAAGAAATCAGTTGTGGCTGATGCTCCCGGGACACATAGTATTGGTGAAGCACGAATGGGAGGGGGGATAGGAAAGGAAGGGAGGCTGAGTGAGGACGATGATGAGATTGTGCACGACTGCACAGGAGGAGAGAGGGGTGAGTGAATGTTTTAATCTATGCGTAAAAACGAGTGGAAGTAAGGACTAAAAGGACGTATTGGGTAGTTTATTTTGTCAATCAAAAGAACGAAGGACCACTAGCGCATGGTGCACGTTCGGGAGACATAGTATAGGTGAAGCGCGAGTGTACGGGGGGGTGAAATAGGGAAGAAAGGGAAGACGATGATGAGATAGTGCACGACTGCACGGGAGGAGAGAGGGGTGAGGAGTATATTTGTTATTGCTTTGAGATGCAAAGATGTCGTGCATTAGCTGCAGTGAAAATATTGAGAGGTTATGGATAGGGTGAAACGCGAGTTCACGGGGGTGGGAAAATAGAGAGGGAAGCACGCTGAGTGAAGAAGATGATGAGATAGTGCATGACTGTACGGGAGGAGAGAGGGGTGAGTATTGATGTTATTGTTTTGAAAAGAAAAGGAGGGGTGCATTAGCAGCAGTCAAAATATTGAGAGGTTATGGATAGGGTGAAGCGCGAGTGGGGCTGTTAAAATTTGAGCGAGTTTCTTCTTCTTCTACAATCTCACATTTTCACCTTTCTGCTTTCCAGCGACGCCGACCGGCCTCAGCCACAGCAGCAGCGCGCACGCGCCCTTCACGCTGGTGACGCCCGCGATGACGCCGCATCTGAGTGGTACGGTAGCTTTTATTGATTGATTTAGGGGAGGATACGGTAGTGGTTATTGATTAGCGAGTAGGCTATTTTGAACAGTAATTTTTGAATTATCTGCCAACAGTTCATTAGTTGTTTTCACTAGAACGAGTTTAAGTAGAAATCATGAAACGCGGAACTTCTCTGGAATGAAAACGATTTTTTAGAATACCAATATCCAATTTGCAGTATTCGCGATGCATGCAGCAGTCGCGGCTGCAGCAGCGACCGGATCCTCATCGTCCTCCTCAGCTGCAGCTGTAGGCCCCTCGACCAGCCATGCTGCATCCTCGAGTAGCAGCAGCAGCAATCCCGACCCGTTCGGTGAGTGGGGGAATTGAGTGACGAAATGGGCCATGGGGAAGTGAGGTTGCGCGGTGAGCACTTGGTTAGTGGGCGGATGTTCCAGCAACGGTTTGTTTTCTTGGTCTGTTTAGTTACGAAAAAATATGTAAATATTACATCCATTCGCATTAGTTTGAAGAATATTCCTTACTATTTGCTAGGGGGAATGTTGTTTGAGTAGATCTGAAATTGGTGATGGTGCTATCAATGCTATCAGGTGCTCTTGTGATAGTTTGCAATCCGGTGTTTCAAACAGGTTTACTGATGATTCACTGTGAATACATAGTTGTTCTTCTATGAGCACTTACTGATTTGAAGTGGCTAAAGGATGGATATTATTAGTTACACGCAGTCGTTTTTCTCTATTCAATGCCTGCGGTGTTGGGGTTTCGCAGTGGGTACAGAGCCTGTTGAATTTGATCACAAACTGATACGTAGCGGTCACCGATCATTAGATTAATTTGAGCATACCGGCGGTGTTGTGGTTTCGCAGTTCGTACGTATGCAATGGGATACGCTCTTAAATTGATATTTCTCCGATGTTGTTTGCAATAATGACCCATGATCTCTCGCAGGCATCCGCACGCTGCTCGACAACATGAAGCAGATGGTGGCGGCGGACGAGGACTGCGAGCCGGAGGATGTCTACCGGCCCGAGTGAGTGAAAGGATTACGGTAGTCTGAGTATCGAGGACTGATGGATTACGGTGGTTACGCGCATCGTAGACTGGTTTAAATAGTTATAGTAGCTTATTGTTAAGGCGGCTCAGATTTTAGATCATACTTTAATCGGTCCCGCTTACAGGCCGCTCGCTCGTTCGCGTGACTCGGGCGCCTCGTCAATGTCTCCGGCGGGCCGCGACCTCGAATCGGGCGTCCGCCCTCCGCCTCCGGCGCGCCAAGTATCCGCCTCGTCGACGCGTGGTTCCGGAGCCGCGTCCGCGTCCGCCGATGAGACGCCCACTCCGGCGCGCCGCACCGTAAGATGGCTCCCGTCCTTCCTCACGAAGAAATCGAAGCAGTAAGAGTACGGTAGTGTGACTATCGTATTCTGACTTTTTCCCCAGAACCAGCCCCCTCCCGGTTACAGTATGTGTTGAGTTTCGCCAATTTGTATATCTGTAACCTCCCAATTATCTGTTGTTGTAAATTGTATCAGAAGAAGCGCCTTGAACCCACGTAATGCCCACTGGTTTTGTGTCGATCCCTTTCCAGAAGTATGTTAATCTCTGTAAAATAACCCCCGACCCCCTTGAGTTTACTAGTATTCAATACTGGCTCTTGACTCCCTCATCCAACTTCCATTGTACCATTCCCACAGACACTTTACGTCGATTTCATGTATACCTGTAACTTTCCTTTCCTGAGAATCACAGCTTTTTCCCATATTGATCAAAAGCGAACGAAATGGTATACGGTAGACGAGTGTTGTTGTAGAATATTGATCGAAATCCATCAAAATCCACCCCCCTTGATCATCTCCAATTTTATACCAATGTGTCAAATTGAATCAAATTTTCTAATTCTCGTAGTTTGTTCTCTCCATCTCAAGGCTTTACAGTCTCTCCGTTTATGTGTATATCAGATACTTACAGCCTTGTGTTTTCTTAGCCCAAATTCAAAACATTTGTGCAACATATTATGTCAAATGGCAAAGCAGAAGCTTGTTTTTCAAAACACACACACAGCAATTCTTTCACAGTTTTTGTCCAACGCTGTGATTACATTGTATTTTACGTTTATTTTGCACGAATGCTATCAAAATAAAGATTTCTCAAAGAAGTCAATGGCGTTTACACTGAAAAGTCAATGCGATCACGGAACGCTATTGGAATTCATGATAGAAAGGAGATTACGGTATATCGATTGATCAGAATGTCCCGGGTTACGGTCGAATCCCTGACCGGGCTGACCCCGATCGATAGTCTTCCCTCGCCGGAAGAATTGGGAAAGAAGTGCTGTGCAAAGTGCAAGTGAGTTTCGTTTCGATATTTTGTGAAGGGCAAATCAGAGAAAAATTCGTGCCTAGTAATATTTTTGCTACATTTGTTTCACTCAGAAAGGTATCCTTGATGGTCCTCATTGAGCATCTAAGACGTGTGGTGTTATTAATCTTTGATCTCTCTCCAGACGCAATCGAATGTACTTCTGCTACGATTGCCGCGTGCCGATGGAAGGAGTGCCCACTCCGACGGTTACGGTGGGAATTTTTAATTAAATATTTATATTTCAAATTAAATATTTGATATTAAATAGAGGTTAATTATTGTAAGACCTTGAATTGTTAACTCGATGGCATTTTGATAATTTGTCGATATATATTTTGAGTGATTTGGGAAATACCGTTAATTCCGGTTTCACCGTTTCATTACCTCTATTCGATGTAGCTCTCTAATTCTTCACCGTAGTTCGGTCTCATCACACTATTATCACCTACTATTTCGTCAAATCAATTATTATTTATTTTATTAATTAAAAAAAAATACATCTCCAGTTGCCGTGCCGCCTGGACGTGGTCAAGCACAGGAAGGAGAAGAACAGCAAGAGCACCGCAATTCACGCCAAAGTTTGTTGTTTAAAAAAGAAACATAGTAAAAATAGTATTCGAATTAGAATTAGAATGGAACAAGAGTACACTAATTCAAATATAATTATAATTATTATATAATTATTATTATTTGTATACGCCCGAGGCACAACTGAAGGTGGGGGGGGGAGGCTCCTGTATTAGGGAAGTGTGGAAAGATTGGCGATATTGGGGTGTGTGGCAAGTCGACGCTTGAAGCTCAGATAGCGGGGGGAGTGGGTAAAGTGGGAGTGCCTTGTATACTTAATTATTCACTTAAATAGCCAAAAATACAACTAGAATATCCTCAATAACGCGCCAAACAACGCTCCCTGTCCCTCGCGCACTCATCTCTCATTGTTGGGCGAGGGTGAGCGTGCGGTCCCGTGGTGTAGCGGTTAGCACTCAGGACTCTGAATCCTGCGACGGGAGTTCAAATCTCCCCGGGACCTTCCTCTTTTGCCGCATTTTTAGCTTGCTTTTGGGGTGTTTTTGAGTGACTGGAAGTTGATCTTTGATCTTTAACCGTTGATTTCAGATTGTTGCTCCATTGCAAACGCGCGTGTTCGATGCGCCGGACGCCGAAGACCTCGAGGATTACGGTAGTGGACAGGGCGAGGATGGATGGACGGTAAGGATGAGATTTGATCTTTGATCTTTAATCTTTGATATTTGATCTTTAGTCTTTGGCTATGTACAATATATGTGTGTGCGAATTGTGATTTCATAGGCAGAATGCATCAAATATCATTCGCTGCCCGCTGTTCATGATATACTGCTGAAACAAGAAAGTGCAGAGGAAAATGTGCATGTCTTGGTAACTGGATTCAGAGCGATTTGTTGGTATTGTGAACAAAAACATTGACCTATTAGTTCGGCTACACACGCATGGTTCATATCGCTGTTGTGAAACGTGAAAGCAACAAGAGCGGTACTTCTGCTGTTTCTCTTTTCTGTCTTTGATCTTTGATCTCTCATCTTTCCCCTCTTCTTCAGGTGCTTGTCTTTCCCTCCGAGCACGCGACGTCTATCGAGGAGTTTACGGCGACGAAAGGTGAGTGTGATTTAGAGTTGTTGTTGACTTTTTATTGATTTTTGTTTGTTTTGACCAAACTGTTGGTACTGGAGTTGCACCCGAGTGTTTGCGGCTGCTGTCTGAAGATAATTAGTGTTTGTGACAGTTTTCGTTGATATACGATCCACAGTCTTTTTAGAAAAAAAATTTTCGATTGAAACTATCCCCACTTATTAGTTTTCCGTTGCTGGGCTCTGTTCGAATAGTTTTGTCCCATGGAAATTTTGTGGGCTAGATAAGGTGTAGGCGGTTCAGTGGTAAGGTAGGTTGCCCACAAAGGATGTGGAGGGACAGTAGGTCGGGGAGAGGTACGGTAGGCTGGGTAAGGTACGGTAGGGTGTGGTAGGCACGGTAGGTCAAGGTATAGGTAAGGATTTATCCAGTCATTGGAGAGACATTGGGAACAGGTGATCAGTGTGAATGTATCAGAGCGAAGTGAGAGGAAGAGAGGTGGGAAGGATCAGAGATAAGATATCTCTGCTATGAGTCATGGACGTGTCTAACCGACACAGAAATAGTTTTGTCCCATCACAATAGATTTGTCCCAAGATCCAATTTTCACCACCACCACGGCTGCCCCCTCGACTACTTCCAGAACCAGAACCACTACTACCGATGCCTCGACTGGTCAGGACAGGCGAAAAGCGCCCTAAAATTTATTTGTTATCACCACGTAGATTTGTTGTGATCTCGGTTGTGTTGTTGTCTCAAAATAGTTGTTGACTAAAGAATGGAACGTTGAAATGCACATGAAAAATGAAACAATGAATTCAGAAAATTGGATCTTGGGACAAAACTATTGTGATGGGACAAAACTATTGTGATGGGACAAAACTATTTTCATGGGACAAAACTATTCGAACAGAGCCCGTTGCTGCCTTTCACCAGGCACTCTCTGGTTTCCCTCTTACCTCAAGTAAGCAGGAAGAGTGCCCGGTTAATGATCTTTCCATTTTTTTGCGTACAAATAATGCCTGAAAAATAATTACGTTATTTTATTATTATTTTAGTTATTCATTTTATTTCCAGGCAAGATCGCTCGCTTCGTCGTCATCGACTGCACGTGGTTCCAGGTGGGAGTGATGACGAGGCTGCCCCAGCTGAAGAGTACGGTAGTTATTGATTAATGGGGTACGGTACTTATCGATTTAAGGTGGGCGGGAGTACGGTAGTTATTGATTAACGAGGGACGAGGGACGTTAGTTACGCATTAGTTAGAGAACGGTGGTTATTGTTCAAGATAATACATTTTATTAGAAGATACAGCTTGTTAAAATCGAGGTGGCCTGAGAACCTTTTGCTTTGAGCTGTTATCGAAACGTGAAAGTTACGAGTGCTTTCACATTTTTCAACTTGAAATTTACCCATCTTTCCAGCCTTCCCCCACCCTTTCAAACCCGGCGCGTCTAGCTCCCGCTCGTTTCTCAAATCCAATTTTTCTCCGCTGCAGAACTGCCGTGCGTCTCTCTGCGGTCGTACGCGACGGCCTTCTGGCGCCCGCAGCACAACCACGACGACTCGCATCTGGCGACCATTGAGGCGATTTATTATGCCATGAGGGAGTATCAGGTATGGTGTATTTGATATTGTATTGATTAGAGCATAAGGGTGGATGGTTGTTTAATAGTACGCGATATGCTAAATTGGCGGCGATCGAGGCGATGCTATGAGGGAGTATCAGGTATGCATCGGCTTGGAGAAAAGTAGGAAGATTAGCAGGGAGATAGGACATTTGGTTGACATTTACTCTGTTGGCTCCTTTGGCGATGATAGAGGCTATACACTATGCCATGAGGGAGTATCTGGTATGTATCAATTTTTGGTACGTCCGGGATGGAATAGAAGAACTTTATTACTAGTGGTCGATGTAAGATGGGGATGAATGAGAGGATTATGGAAGGAGATGATGGATACACTATGTACACCAACACCACTTGCATGTTCGTTAATAAAACAAGCAAATATGTAGTGATAAAGAATATGCGGTTTTCCAGGTATGGAGGTTGAAAGGGCATTTGCTTTGTATTTACTCTGTTACATTAAGTCATTTGGCGAATAGAGGTCACTTACTACGCCGTAAGGGAGTATCTCTTTGTATTAGCCTGGATATAACCCTCCCATAAATGTTTTGATTTCATCAGAAAGAATAGTGAATGGAAATACAAAGATAAGAGTGAAAAACGGTGAGAAGAGGTATAATTTTGATTGGAATCGATTTCGTGCCAGTTTTGGGCGGCCATTGATTTCAGTGCTTCAACAATTCTATATGAAGCAGAGTTCCGCGGAAAATATGATTCTATCTGCTAGGAGTATCAAAAAATCTTCTAACTGTTCGTTAAGAAATATGTCTGAAAATGAAATTTACAGTGGTGTAACTAATTTATAATATCAGCGCTATATTATCAGGAACTGGGCCTGAAGCAGTCGTACAACGGCGAGTTCGACGATCTCCTCTTCTGGTTCTTCGTCACGATGGGAAAGGCCAGTTTGATCTTTGATCTTTGAAATTTGATCGTTAATCTTTGAGCCATAAGCGTGTCTTCGTTTCGCTTTCTCAAGAGGATGTTGGATTCTTTTTTTCTAACCGCGGTTCATCTGTGTTTCGTAGATGAAGTATAGGCAGCTAACGGCTAATGGGTTGATGGGTCCAGGGAAGCCACGAAATAGAAACTTTTATAAAATTGTCTCAATCGTCTCTTGTGTTTACATTCGTCTGCTTTTTTTTGCGTTTCACTGTTAGAGTAGCAAGAAAACTAATCGTTTGAGAAAATGATATAGTACAATTTAATTTCAGGTCGACGCCCTAAAGGAAGAGAAGCGGAAGAGGCTGCTAGAGAGTGCAGAAAAGGCCGATGGAGAGGGCGAGAAGAAAGAGAGATCGGAGAATACGGTAGATTAGGCTGATTATCGATTGATTATTGATTTTATTCGTTAAATTGTCTTGAATAATGAGCATTTTCCGTAGTTTATCTCTTGTTTTTGTTATGTTTCCTCTTTGTGCCACGGGTCAGAATTCTGTTGTTTGTTAGGGATTGGTGATAAAGATGTTTTTATTATTACATTTTGTTTTGTATTGAAAAATGAATTGTCAGAGACGATGAAGATATCTCTAAAGATTTTGTCTAAATTTTATATTTTGTCCTTCTTTCGTGTAACATCTCTGTTTCACTGCCTCTTGATATCCTCGCAAATAACGATCGTTCCAATTTCTTTCATGAAAGGCTTGGAATAGAATAATTACAGTATGTTCCTATCTGAAGAATAGGGAACTGCCCATTATATCCGTCATTAGGAACACCGAATGGACTAATTTAGTGTATGTTATTTCGAATACATCATATTATTTTCCAGTATGCTCCGATCGACGGCTCTGCGATGGGCGGCGAGACGTGCGCTGGCAACGAAGGTGAGTGCAATGATCTGGCTCTCTCCATTTACCATGCTCTCTCACGTTGTCTGATCGATGAAAGAGCTCACGAAATGGAGAGACGAGATTACTACTCCCAACTAGGGTTGGCTAAACGATTGCGACATTGCAACGTTGCAATGGAGGGGAGGGAGGGTTGCAACGTTGCAACGAGAGGGCGAGGGGAGGGGGAGGGATGCAACGTTGCAATGGACGTTGCAACGTTGCATCGATTCGCTACCTTCCGGGTTTGGAAAACAATTTCCGAGTCAAATTTCTTGGACATTATCATGGTGACGATAATTAAATCGATTTTTACTCTAACTTTCGCCAATTTCGTCACCACCAGCTAATGTCAAAAAAAATTCCGTGCACTGTTCAATTTTTCGCTAAAAAACACTGTACTCTCAGCGTGATTTTAAATCGAGTATTACATAGTTTTAAATACCAGTATTGATGTTGTTTATAAAGCATAATCTTATCACATTCATAAAGATTTAGCGAAAGCTTTCGCTACTAGCGCAAATTGCATTGTGGCGCTTAGTGAAGAGTACCACAGGCGCTCTAGTCGCGCCGGGTTCGAGACAGCGAGGAGAGGCTGCGCGAGCGAGGGGAAAGAGGAGGGAGAGGGATGCAACGTTGCAACGTCCATTGCAACGTTGCATCCCTCCCCCTCCCCTCGCCCTCTTGTTGCAACGTTGCAACCCTCCCTCCCCTCCATTGCAACGTTGCAATACAAAAGCGAGGGAAGAGCCTCTATTGCAACGTTGCAAACTCCGAATGGCCAACCCTACTCCCAACGTGCAACGTGCTCTCTCGTTTCCGTATACTCTCTCTTTCTTTGTTTGATTACTTTTTTCACGAAAAATAGTGTTCCATGAGTTCAAGCAGACTCAAAATGATTTTTTCTATCGGAACTCTAGCCACAATGCGCATCTCTGTTTCACTGTTCCATGATAGCTATAGAAGGGCGTTCGTTTCAATCTTGTTGTCACATTCTCGAATATCAAAAGGTACTCAATTTCTTGACTTTTCCCTCATATTGAATGGGTGCACGTCGCTAGTGCTGATATTGAGGATGTCAAATGTTGTCTGTGCAGGTTCCGCTGCCCGGCGATCCTGTAATCGTTCCGCCGACGCCCGTTGATTCAAAGGTACTGCTATGGTTGGTACGGTAAGAAAGAGCAGTGATACGGTACAGAAAATAAGATATCGTAACAGAGAATTGTCCTGATATCTTTTGCCAGAGGTAAGCATGTCCTGGCTACAAATATCGTATTTAAACCCCGTTGATTCCTGGATACAGGGAATTATTATACTCTGGGGTTTACGTGGTGTTTTAATGGGAGAGATAATTGTGCCAGAAAGAAATATAACTCATTTATTACAAGAAATCGATGCCGATAGAAAACAAAATTTTTTGCAGACCTGTAGATTAGGGTGGCAAATCCGGATCAACGGGTCGCTATTTTGAGAGCATTCACGGGTCAGAAACGGATCATACGGATATCCGTACCCTCTGGCAGAGGTGGCCTCTCTCTCACGGATGAGCCGTTTTTACGACCCTGAAACGGCTCCAAAACGGCTCATGACCTAATCAATGCTCAAATATCTAAAAATTCTAAGTGATTTTCGAATGAACCAAGTTCCGAAAACGGACGGTGAGCCGGTTCGAATAGTGTTTAAATTTTCCAATTTGGCCTATTTTGGGCTGAGAAATAGGTCCATGAACCAGGGAATGATCCATTTCGGAGCCGTTCAAAACGGATCAAAACGGCTCTTTTATACCCCCTGGCAGAGGAGACGGATGAGCCGTGAGAGTGAGGCTGTAAATGAGTCTCTCTCGGATAACCGTCTGAGAGGGTAAACAAATACGGATATCCGTGAGCCGGATTTGCCACCCTACTGTAGATGATGGATTTATCAGACTATTCGTGAGCGCGGAAATTGGAACCGATAGATTCAAGGTTTCAACACTAGGATCTAGTGTTGGTTGAATTTATCGCAATATACCTAATACACAATGTGCACTCTATCCCAATCATTGATGACTTTACGTTTCCAATATATACAGTAAGATATACAGTAAGCTTCTCGACAACTACCGTACCCCTCCCTACCGTATTCCCTCTTTCAGATTCCTCTGGACGAGTCTCGCGTGCCCGCTCTCTCGCACGAGCTGATCGCACGGCTGGAGGAGCTGTCGCTGGTCCGATTCAGCGACGAGCAAGCGGTCAGTTTGCGATTGGCGGTGGGGTACGGTAGCTAAGGTCAAAAGTAATGGTCAGTTTGCGATTGGGATGAGGGTACGGTAGCTAAGGTCAAAAGTAATGGTCAGTTTGCGATTGGCGGTGGGTGTACTGTACACTGGTTCGGTAGATATGGATG
Organism: Pristionchus arcanus; assembly: GCA_900490705.1. NCBI lineage: Eukaryota > Metazoa > Nematoda > Chromadorea > Rhabditida > Neodiplogasteridae > Pristionchus > Pristionchus arcanus. The sequence continues at coordinate 569,765 of LS487454.1, forward strand.
AGACGAATAGTACATCAATAGCTCATGAGCAGTTGCCAGTTTGCTATCGCGGGTTCTGTAGGCCATTGTATTGTAATTATGGACAATGAACTATCAATTCTTGAAGAGATGAGTACTGTAGGATCGGCTGTAGGATACTGTAGGATACTGCAGGATCCGCGGACGGTAGAAGTTCGGTGGTTCGGTAGTGTAGGGCGGTTCGGTTTACAAAACCTCTTTGAATGCGTAGAATTTTTCGTTTCAGTCTGGTTTGAACAAACTGGTCAATTTATGTTTCGCAGGCGTGTTATACCATGGATGATTTGAGAGAGTTAATTCGTCCACGCTGTTTGTGTCCAAAAAACTAATATCATTCATCCATTGTGAGAATATGAACAGCGACTGTGAAATGATGCAGGTGTTGATTGTTTATGCGGGAATCCTTCTCGAATGCAATGCATTTCGGCAGGGTGTTATCATCGCGATCTTCTGTATTTAGAACACAAAAAACATGAGCTGATGCGAGCGTGATGTGTTCAAATCACCGCAAAGTTGCGAACTATTTCCCCTAATGCAGCACAAGATGCACTAATTTCGTCTGCCATCATCCCTTTTTGATGTGTAGAATGATTCCATAAGGAAGGGTGCCAAAAAACGGCTGCCGAGGGGACATTAGAGATGCAGAGAAGTTCCCGGTTTTTCGCGGTCAAGCGCTGATTCGAATGACGAGGAGTACGTGCGGTTTCGGATGTGGCAAAATAGAACTTATGAATAACATTTGATTCGGGTTGATCTTTGATCTTTGCAGGTTGCGAATCTGCGCGCGTCCGTCGCCAAGGCAACGGCGCTGATGGACGTCAATGTTGAGGTTGTTAAGTTGTAATTATTTATTAGTAAAGCAAGGAGACGATTTTGGCTCAAAATTAGCTTGAAAATGGATAAATCCGCGATAAAGTTTTTGTGCAATTTCCTGTGAAAACTGTGCTTCACGATGGACCCATAATCAGTGTTGGCCTACTGCATCGATCGTAATGCATTTCTTATCAAATACGAAACTAATTTCCTATCTAAGGTAACGTTTTCGACGAAAATTCCACCTACCATACTTATCTCATATTTGCATTTGCAATCGATACTGCTCTATCGTAATCTCCTCTGCTTTTCCATTCTATATCTCTGGTTCACAATTAGAGCATATCTCACATTGCTTCTAGATATCATTACCATATTCTGCTCTACCGTAAACTGGGATAGATTACGGTAGATTATCACCCTGATTCAGATCATGGACCTGCTGTTACCAATAAATCGATAATACCGTATCAGCCCATCCTACCGTAATCTATCTATTCCCTCTGATTCAGGGCGTGGCGCCGATGCACACGGTGCACGAGTGGCAGGAGTGCCCGCTGGCCAGAGATGAACCGGAGGAGACGATCGGAGTGGACAAGGTACGGTAGGGTAGGATCATGGTAGAAGAATGAAGTAGGGAAGGGTTACTGTGGGATGGGCTACATAGGGGTAACGGGAGACGTTGCGTCATATTTACATTTATATTTTATTTTTTTATGATTGGTGTATTTTTTAAACACAAAATCCATCCAAAATTGAATCGGAAAGCAACAACGTAGGTAAGAATTGTTTGTGAAACCTAAAGTTGCCTAATTGGTTTCTCAGATCAGATTGTTGAGACACAAGAGTTGTATGTGCAGCGATTGCATAAAATGAGTTTCTGGAGATGCGCGCATCCTGTTGTACATAGCACTACTAGATACTCAGCCTATAGTATCTTTTCCCGCATAATCTTCCTTCCTTTTGCAGCTGCTCTCGACCGTACCCTTGCACCGCGACGGATACATCGTCGCGCCGCTCGGCAATGTGCCACTGGAGGTGAGTAGAGGGAGAATATCGATTGGGTGGATTACGGTAGATGATTAGACGAAATCGAATATTATTTGGGCCACCATGACTTACGTAATCATTGAAACTTTCTTATACCTGGTAGATTTCTGAAACTATTTTTTCCATATGGCTAAAGAATTTTAGACTAGTCAAAGCATATAATTGAATGCGCTATGAAATTTAAGAAGATAGATTTCGCGGTTCGAATATCGATGCGTATAGCATTGATTGAAGTTGTGGCATGGAAACTTATGCGGGCTGTGAAACATAGATTTACCGGATGAGAAAAGATGCAATACCGATACTGAGATAGTAATTCAAAACCGGGTAGCGATTTACTGGACACAAATGTATAGAACTATTTTTGACTACTGTGATCTACAGTACCTCAAACCTTCCCTTCAGGAGTCTGATCGCAAACTGGACCTCGAGCAAGTGAGGGCGATCGGCGAAAGTGGAACGGGCAAGGCACCGGCGCTCAAGAGAGGAAGACGGACCACCCAGTGATCTTTGATCTTTAATCTTTGACCTCGGCAGTTTGATCTTTGATCTCTGGGTAACTGGTCCCTCTAGGCACCCTAGTAGGAATAGAACGAAGTTGTTCTTTTTCAAATTGTTTTCATATTTTTGTTTGTTTTGTGTACGCACACTGTATGAAGATTTGTTGGCTTGAAATGAGGATAAAAGCGATTGTTTTGAAGAGATGATGCGATCTTGTGAAATGAACAAAAGCTCTTGCAGCGACACACAATTTGTACGGCAATTCTGTCTTGGAAGTACACAATTTGCAGCCAGACATATCAATCAAAGCGGTAGATGAGTGAATTTTCTCGAGAAGAGTTAACGACGTGCATTCTCGCAGTCTGCATCTTCCCCCTTCTTTTCTGCTCTTATTCTTACAGTTTCCCTCGTTTATTCACTGTGAAATTCCTATATTGCGATCCTCTCGGTATATTTTCTACTTGAACACCTCTGTAAATCTACATTCTCGCACTCACATTCTTTTTGTTGCCTTGATATTTGCAGGAGTAACATTGCAATTTTCAGCGGAATTTAACGGAATTGAAGTCAGCGCGAAATATCAAATCCCCACTCGCTCCTATAAAGTTCTCGAAAAAAAGCTACATGATGCGAAGGAGGGAAAGATGTTCTAATTCGTGCTCCTGATTCCGATTAGCATTTTCGGAATATTTTAGAGACGTTATTTCTCTGACTGGCGAGAGAGCAGGTTAAAGCAAGAGAGTCCGGTCCCTGAAATATGCAGCCGTTTTCGTGCTGCGGAAGCACGAGTGTTGCGGGGCCGCTAATCGCATCATCGTTCGCAACTTCTCGCTCTCTCCATTCGAAAAGATCTCTCGCCGGTCAGAGAGGGCGAGAGAGCGGGCGAACGGAAGAGAGCATCATCATTATTTCGCATTTGGAAACGGCTTGTTCAGAATGGTGTCTTGACGCGGAGGAAACGGTCAAGAGTTCAAACGGCGTTCGAAGTTTTTGATCACGGTAGTTTGAACTTTTGCAAACGCAACTTATTTTGTTACCGTAATCGCATTGCTCAGCTCAGTCTGAAACTAGGCTGATAAATGTGTTGTTTGAACTCATGATCTCCGGTTGTTGCAACTTTCAAATTCTTCTAGTCGCAGTCTGTTATTTCGTTGCTTTTTTCTCGATCATCAAGTGGTCGGTCATTGGTAGGAGTGTCGTCACAACTCCACTTTTTCCCCGAAACATATCGCGCCTTTACGGCGCCATAACACGACTTCTGAATGCACCCTCGTGCATTTCAGCCATGGTTTCGAGCTATAAACCATGGTGTGGTAAACATGGCAGACGTATGGGGCACGCAAAGATCCCATGGACTGGCCTCGTGGTTTTGTGCTCTCCAACACATTGATGGAGTTGTTTCTTTGCTAAATTTTGCGGAATAAATCCCCCATCAACCCACGACTTTTAACTGACATAGAAGACCGTTCCGAGAATCTGACTGATAATCTGCCGACTGTATTTCGAGATACGATTACTGAGTCATCTTAATTTCCGCTTGTGAATTCACACTGAAAGGCGGTTGTTTTCTGTTCATTTTTACGTAAATTACTTTTTGTTGTGACTGCTGACGCAGAATCGAGTGAGCAATCAAAACAAAGATCTTTTTATAGCCCCGAGATTTCGACCCGGACCCAGAATCTGACTTGCTTCAACTTGAGCTGTACCTGAGAAAGGTGTCCTGAAAAAGGACACCAGCTTCGATCATTTTGTATGCATTAAGACAACTCGGTGCACATGAGGGTGGACGCAATCCTATTCCTATTAACGTAGTATTCTGCATTTATGAGTCAACTACGGCTCCTGGAAAACAGCGATTCCTGCAATGACAAGTGCTATAAATAAATTGGCTCTATCGGTACACCTAAGGCATCTGAAAATAGAGTAATTAGCAAATCTCCTCCTGAAGAAGGAAGTAGCAGCAATTCATGTAGACGGCGAGTGCTTATGACAGGTCGGCTGGCACGCGGGTCTACTCTAATTCTGACATGGAGAAGAGCAGTCGAAACAAGGAGAGTGCTCCATCGTAGTCTTCACTGCCTTGCAACGACACACACGCTAACTGCCGCTTGTCACACAATTCATCTATTTTAGCCGCATAGCTGCACATTCCTGGGATTCTGCGTCGGATCCCTGTGTGCAGTGTTGCTATGTACTTCGAAATTAGTGATGTTAGGGTTTAAAATTCGTCTCATTCGTCTCGCGTGTAGTACTAATATTAGTCTAATAAGAATATCTAATCTCTGTAACAACGAGGAATGAAGAAACGGATTCTTCATCCTGACGGCCCTATTGGAACCTCCGTCGATTAACTTGACAGTAGTTTGTTCAATTCGTGTTCATAATTTCAAAATTCTGATCTCGCCTGCGGTAGGGGACCATAACACGATCCGATACGTTGTCTATTTTCACCTATACTATTCCTTCGAATGCCAGGAATATGAATCATTGCATGTCCCCCACGCCTCCCTGTAGGGGAAATCTGAGACCACATCGGAATGGGATAGCAAGAATACTTCAGTCGGGGGATTGCATGATCCCCTCACACATAACACGGAAGAGACCCTACCCGGATCCGGGACCTCTCTCAGACGTTTTCTAATTTATTCATTTTAATCTATTTATTCATGAGGAACAAGCGTATGTGTGGGTTCATTGACGTACTAGCGAGGACAAAGCGGTCGTAGACCGAAGATAATTTCGAAAACCGACTTCAAACTTCAAATCCTCATTTTTTCGACGCAGAAGTAGTTTTGTTTCCAATACAGTATCCAGGTAGGGCGATATAGTCAGCGTAATTCTACGAAATCTGCTGGGGCGAAATTACGGTCGGCTAAATGTGTCCTCGCAGACCATTGGACCACTGGTTTCACACGCTGCACAGTATTTTCGAACGACGTAGCGAGTGGTATTTCGGACCCGCAGGCTGCTTGATCATTCCTCTGTTATTTCTCACCATTTTCCCAGGAAATCTCGCAAATTTTGACCATCAACTCAATGACGTGCGTTCTAAAGGGATAAGGTAGGATCAGAAGTGCTAACCCACTCTCCTTTGGACCGTACCGTGCTGCTTTTTCACCCACTCATCGCGAATGCTAATTGTTTTCACTATCGTCCGGCAATCTACAGCCAATTCCCCTATCACCTGTCCTGTTGTTACTCTATTGATGACCACAACCTCTCCGTTCCTCTTATTCTCTGACAGATCATACGAAATGAGATAGTACGTACTGTTGAGAGAGCATGATAGTATTACTATAAAGTGGTTAATGATTGGAGGCGTTCAAGTTATTGTTAGCCTCCATGCTTCTCGATTACTTATCATATCTTCAAATTCACTGCTTGGGTCTCAAAGCACCCAAGTGTCTTCACGAAACAAGAATAACTACAATTGCCTCAATTCCGCCAATTTTCGTTCCTTGGTCAACGGCGACGAAGCAAATTTATAAGCTGACGTAATGAGCGTTGGTCCCGATTCTGAATTCCGCCTTCCAAGGCAGGTCTACCGTTTGAGTGAGCTACAGTGACGCTTTTGGTTTTGTTGGAACGCTAAGTAATATACCCCTCCCCTTTCGTTACCTGGTATCTTTTCGCGAATCTGTACGCGTTTTCCATATTTGCTAGAAGAAAGTTGAGCACGTGTACCAATCTCACCTGTTGCGTTCCCGTGTTTGTGTTGCTGCAAAAAATGCAGCAAACTACGCTCTTACGATGCGTGTCTTTGCCCACTTCGCCCGCTCATTAGAATTCGTAAGAATACTACTACTACTTCTCGCTAGAGATTCCACCCCCACCGCCGCTGCAGGGGGAATTCTCTCACGAATTTACGCAATATTTCGAATACTATTTCCGCTGTCGTGGTCGCGAGAGAGCACGCGAAATGAGGAGAGCACGCTCGAAATTCGCGATACTCACGAAATGCTGCACTCATTTCCGTGTTTCTGTGGGTGTAATGAGTGCGTTTCCCGCATAGTTATCCTCTATCATTTCCCTGTCCAACGAGAGAAACGAGACACGTTGTTCTCACTTGTAATGACCGAGTCCTACTGGCCCAAATTTGAGCCAAAGAGAGTGCATGCAAAAAGGAGAGAGCCTGACTATTGAAATTAGCAGAGGGATTAGATGGGCATTTCGTACGCGTTACTTCAATGGTCATTGGATACGAATTTCGTCTTACAAACATTTTCTATTCACGCACAGCTGATCGGGGAATATTAATTCGTTGACTTGTTAGCATATTTTTACACTACCTGAAACTCATCCCATTGCATTCACAAAGGCGACTCTGAATGTGAAACATTGAGATGAGTTTCAATAGGTCCACGAAGAGCGATGAATATCGTTTCTTCACTAGTATCAACGTGCGAATCGTAAAAAAAACACAAACTAATCATTGTTTTATTTTCTAATCATGGTTTTATGATAGGCACGATATTTTCTTCAGCAAGCCCGCGTAGTTCAACAAATTAGAGACAACCACTGACCGGATCCTCATAAACTGGCCTAGTTCCTTCCTTGGAGACGCTTTCGTTATTATCGGTAGTGCAACCGCTCCACGAATAACATCTCCTTCTGCGATTCATGTATGATTAATGCGAGTGTGTCTTTTTCTGGGCCGCTCTCTTAATTTCGCACACTATCTCATCCTTTCGAACAATTGTTAGTTTTTGTCTCACCATCTCATTTCCCATGCTCTCGCAGCAGTTAGACAGTGCGATAGAGGATGGCAGATTGAGAGGGTCAGTGGTTGCGGGTCTCATGTTTCCCCGTATTCACCCGATTTATTTCCGCGAGTGGGGGCGTGGACGCAACACGCTTTACTACTAATGACGGTACTTTACCGAGCTGTAGTCTGACTCATTCAATTTCGCTCATCACTGTATTCTGTGAGTTAGACTTCGAATTCCCTTGTGGCAGATTCAATCAATGAGTGTATGATAGTACTCCAGGAGTGTTTAATGACCCGACTATCAGCACGACTTCTTGTATGCGATGAGCTCTATCAGAACATTCAGATGACATTGATGTTAATTTACCACGAACACACACCAAAGCCTCCACTGCAATGTTGAGGAAGTGATTTCATGCAGCACTATTCTTCCTAGATGACGCCAGCCAAAAATAATTTCCTTGCATCGCCTATTCCACCCACGTGTGTATCTCCCTTCGGTCTGACAGGCGAGAGAGAAATCGGAACGTGTTCTCTATACAGTCCTCTGCATATTCTTGTCAATTCGTGATGTGATGGGCATGACTAGCGAATGGGGGCACTTTTGCGTTTCTCTGTTCTCTGGTGAAGGGTACTATCATTTTCTTTCGTGAATTAGAAGCTTCATGAGCGTAAACAGAATATGTTTCGCTCAGTATTGAAACACATGCGAATTGTTTCCGGAATGTTTCGATCGAGCAATATGATCTAAAACAATTTTGAAAATATTATACCTTTCCCAAGACCGTGTCCAGATCCCTGTCCTTCTCTTATTCTGTCCTCGCAAACTACACAATTATCTTCATAGTATGAACAAGGGAAGGCCTCTTAGACCCTCCTGATTCCACCCACTCTCTAGCTTGTTCTGATCGACAAGAGATCACGCCTTGTGAAGAGACGCCGACCACCACAGCCTACCCATTACCGCGGGATTACTGTTATCCACGAGGATGTGAAGCGTCTATGATTAGACTGGTCATCCCGCCAATTTTGCGCTTGTGAGCGATGACCTAAGAGGTCAACGGGCTTAGGTTGTGTGTAGGGATGACTTCGAAATACTCTGTTAATTTCGCGTGCTCTCTCAGGTGTCTGACCGATGACAAAGTTCACGGAAAGTAGAGATTTTTTTTCCAGCAACTCTAGCCTCTAGTCAGGTGTAGATCTTGATTCCTTCGAGCTAGACAGTTCCTTCGCTCAAGAATAGCTTCCCGGGAAATTGTATATCATTCAGCATACTCTCGCAACACTGACCAATGAGGTAACCTAAAATCTACTATGAAAAATGAGGCAGAAGCAAACACGAAGTGTCCACATGTTTCGAGGCCCCATTTCGAACGTGCTACCTGCAACGAATAATAGTAGGCTAATAGCTTCCTTCCTAAGGACGAAAAGCATCTGTTCGACAGCTGACAATCATTATGGGTACAATTTATTCGAAATAGCGAAATAAACATCTTTCTCGGTTCTATTGGTTCGAAATAGCTATAACAGCGACGTAGTTGCGGGCCAGTAGAGTTCACTCAGTTCAACACCACGTTTTCTTCCATTAATCGGGAGCTTCTCGAATATTCCTCGCTTGGAACGTGCGAATCAAAAAGGGTAATAGTAGTTTCCACCGAAAACAACGCTTGCTCGAGGCATTTACAAGGAATCTGTCGGGCACAGATGCCTGTACTTCGGATCCAGCGTCTAGACAAATTTGTTGGGTCCTGCTATTTCAAGCGTTGAGAAGAGATCTACAATCTCTCTTCAATGAGCGAACAATAAATAGTCACTCCCTCGACTTCGAAATGCGTACAGGGAACGGGGCTTGGAAAAACAAACACGCACAACTTTGGTTTCCACGTCAAGCGTTTTGTTCCAACTAGACACTATTGTTAGTCGGTAAACGTGTGGTTTAGCGTCACTGATCCCTCTCGACCATTTCTTCCGTCTCCCCGTCATATCACCTGCCGATGATGATAATAGTCATATTACGATCGTCAGGTCTGATATTCTTGCTCTCTCAAGATACCGTACTGTCTTCTTCAGTCTATCTGATTGCTCTGGGACCGTGCGTAACGAGCTCAATCAGCATCTGGCCCAGCGACCTTTCAATCCTTTTTCAATTTTCAACGGTCATGGTCTCTCAATATCACATGCTATCTCGCACTGTCTAACCAGCACGAAGGCCTGATAATGAAATAAGACTGCATGCGGCCCCCAGGGAGTCGAATCATCTTATATGCTCATTGTTCGATAGTAGTAGTGGGAGAAGTAATCCGCGCCTACCTAGACGGGTCTCAAGGGGAAGTCTGACTATCGTAATAGGCGGAACGTCTACGTGGGTTCTATTTTGGGCGTTGTCATCTCATTCTGTGTGCTCTTTTGTCTCTGCAAAAATCGGAACTTTATTCTGAATCCCTGGTCCGGATTCTTACCAAAAGCTAGGGGGTCTGGAGATGTTTTCAAGGACGTCAGAACAGTTAATTAAAATTTCATATTCAATCTATATGCAAAGATGGCGTCCTTTCATCTTGCTGTGTGACCTCGGAAATGAATTACTATTGCACGGAGTCCGGTTTATTCTTGTCCGTGCAAGAATGCGAGGGTGGAAACATTGCTCCCCGATTGCAATGTCGCTTTCGGTACATGCGTGGACGTCTGATTTGATTCCCTGTCGGACCAATTTATAAATCTTGATCATTTTTCACGGACAGAAAAGTGAAGACACAATGTAGCATGTTGAATAGGGTACGACGATGAGTACGTGCAAAGCAGAAAGCGGATAAGGCATCCGTGTTCGCTGTTGCGTGGGAGTATTTGATCAATTTCGAAGATAACTAGACAATCTAAATACGAGAAAAGGTCATTGAAATCCACATCCAGGCCTCACAGAGCGACCGCTCTGATTTGCATGGAGATTGGCATTTGGCATTTTCGTAAAGATCAAAGATCATACTCGCTTAAAATCCTTGTTCCTCCACCGTAATTGTCGCATTTTCACAAATTGTTGACGCCCCCGTGTGTCTATCAAACCTCATTTATCTCACCCCGATCCAACTGAAACTCGATTTCAGGAGGACCAAACTACTGCCGGGAATCTATCCAAGCTATACGGCGCGTTCCCTAATCATCGCCGTACACGGCTCGGCGTAGGGCCTTCCTTTCCCCAGTATTCATTATTTATTTACGACATGGAGCTCGGAGATCGAGCGGGCCAGGAAACTGTGGAGACCAGGGGCTGGGTCTGCCATCCTTTTTACTTCTGATTCTTCTGTTCTTCGATAGATGTATCTTCAACATCATCCATTTCCTCATTATCACAGTCTCGAGAGATTTATGGTCAAAAAGTGTGTTCCTCTTCACACTACATTCGATGACTCAAGCTCACGTGTTCCTTCAAGCGTAGTCCTCAATCTAGACAACATAAACATCCCTGACGATGGATGATTTGCTGAACCCTATCTGCCTAATAGGGAGCAAATTGTCACCATTTGTTGCGTACGGGAGGCTGAAAATGGCTGCTTGCGCTTGATCGAATTTGCAACACACGCGCGAGTAGTTTGTGCAACAGCGTGCTGTTTGGATGCCCAAATGGCGCCGACTTTGAATCCGGAACCACCATTTGCCAATTGGCCTTCACGCTTCACGCTTTCCTTGGTTAACTATTCATTGTGATGACCAGTGTGTGCATTTGCGAGATGGGCGACTACGTTTATGCGTAGGTAGCAACGAATAATAGAGGTGATGCACGACAACCGGAAAACACTCTTCCGGATTCCGGACTTGCGCGTTCTTCGTTCTACGTTTAGCACTGCGACGCTAGGCGTTCTTTGAGTTTCGAATGTCGGCTTTCAATAGTTATAGCCTACTCGTTGTTTGTTGTTGTTGTTGTTAGCTTGAAGTGTGGAGCCAACATAACCCGAAAAAGAGCTGTCTCTACTCTAGCTTCTCATCATCCATAAGTGTAGCCAAATAACTGCAATAGTTCATCATCTCGCGCATCCGCGCGCTTATTATGGTGCAATTTTGAACCGATCTTCGAATTTTCGGGCAATTATATAGTCAGCATCTGGATTAGAGACAGGGACTCTCCTCGTTGGTCCTCAACACTAGCCTCTTTGACGCTAAAGGGCCCCAGAAGTAGTTATCCCACCCGTCATTCCGACCATCTCCCGACGAAAGGTCGCGCGCTGTGCAAAATTGGAGCTGCAATGGAAGGAAAGGGGGAACGGGGGGTCCTCGAGGCTTAGCGGGAAAGGGCAAATTGAGAATTCGGTCGCCCTCAAGGGAAGAAAAGTAAAGCCGTCCGCGGAAATTAGCGTCAGACTGTAGCGGATGGAGGAGTATCCATGGATATCCGCCCTCCAGACCCATATTTGGGCTACAGAGTAGGCAGTAGTTCGGGTTTGATGTCACCTATCAAGCCGCCCTGTCATCGAAATCAGGAATCTCGGATCTACTGATTTGTTATTCGTTGTTGCACTCTGTCCAGCACACGTGTCCGCCTTGTTTGGTCCATCAGAAACGTATGAATGTTCCCAAACGCGATTAGCCACAAAGGCTCATGGACCAGAGAACTCTTTTATGGGTTTGGTTGCGTTAGTCGCTTCATCATTCGGGAAAAACACTTTTTATTGCGGGGCCAAACTACTTGTGTTGACCAGCTCACGATGGGGATACATTTCCTGGAAGTCCCGTTCATTTGCATTATGCACGTTGCGCGACCTTTCCGGAGTCAGGAACCCAGTGGGGTTCAGGACACACTACTCGGTGCATCCTCAGTTCAATTGCAAGTATAATACATAGACTGGTGTTTCCAAGCGATATCAAAGGGTTAGTGGAAGCTTATCTGTTCTAACTTTGGTACTTTGGTTTTTCTTCAATGAGGATATCCTCCACCAGCACTAGCATTTTTCGGAGAGGACGGTATCCTCAGATCGTGCATCCTCAGTGCGCTGGTCGCGTCCTCATTTCCTCTTCGAGATAGTCCATTTTCAATTTCCATTCAAATCCATTTGGACTGTCCAGTCACCCTATAAATAAACGGAAAGTCGGAAATGAGGAAATACGGTTTTGTAGTATTACTAACGAATTATTTCTTGAAATTCTTGCACATTATAGCCGGAATTTGTATTCCCTTGAGTGAGGACAAATTAAATATAGCCAATGAACTGTACAAAGTGCGAAAAGTGATTGCAGTACTTCCAATAAGATGCATGCTTTTTGTTACCTTTTTGTAGTTTCCCTTAGCAGGACGAAAAGTGTGATGAGTCGAAATGTACAAGTTAATTCGAGGCCCCCAAAACCGCCCACCCCCATTGTTCCCTCTTCCTCAAGTCAGGAACTAGTAGGAACTCTAGTGAACTCTTGAAGTGCATGCTCATACAGCTGTGCATGGTACAATATCGCCGCGGAGTGCATTTCATCAGCATGCATTGCCTGCTGATTCATAATCATCAGGACATGCTGAATTGTCTTACTCCAGGGACCAGTAAGAGTGCAGGCGCGGTGTCACTTGGGGTCCAGAGACAGGCACTAGAGAGTGCGCGACAAGGGCGTCTGGATGATGAGTGCACAGTGGAGTCGCAATAGTCATTTCCCGCGCGCTGGTCTTTTTCGGGAGGGCTGTGCGTCATAAAAGCAATGTACTTGTCATGATGAGCTGTACGATCCACCAGCGGACTTGCATCATATCCTTGTTCATCTCCATGCCCATCGTAGGCGTGGACAGTTGCGGACCAACTTCCTGCATGTGCAACCGCCAATGCCTCATGTTATTCACCGATTAAAAAACAAATCGGAACCTGCAGGCATTATTGCGAAACCGTGACGTCTACAGCATTGTGCGTATTCTGGGATTGTGTTGGATCCTGTGCAGGATTGGTGCATAGTTGATTAGTTGGCATTTACATGGCTGTACAACAGCCGCGTATCCCAGCGAAGGTATTTACCGTAATAATGCACCTGGAATCGGGGGAAATGGGCACGCATACCCAGTAAGCTGATCATGCGATTCGCTAGTGGTTACTCCGCACAACATTTCCTTATTGTTATCGTAATTGCCTGTGATACACGGTTGGCATGTAGTCTACTCCGATTTCTGACTTCATAGCTCGGTGTTCTTCGTTCAGTGCAGCAAAAATAGATCGCCGTAACCTTTGTCCATTCTCATAAGCCCTCCTCCAAGTGAAGCTCATGATATCTTGCACGACATTTGCGCGCAAACGGAAGGCTTACGGGTTCACTTCCTCAATTTTATTGTTTTGTTGTCGTAGTATTACTAGTGTGCTTTCGTCATCATCGCTCACGCGGTCCTCTCATTTCAAGTCAGCTCGAGAACAGCCAAAAACGGCTGGTGACTCTCCGAGGAGAGGGGCGGGGCTTATCAGCCCGCGAGAGGACGGAAGTGGGCGGAGCCAGGCCGGCCAGGGGGAGCGGCAGGCAGTGCTCAAAGCGTATAAGGATGAGCTCGGCGAACGCACTTTCAGTCGCGTTGACTGGATGCGGGAACGTCTGTCCCTTCTCCAACTGTTTTTAACTTGGCGTTAGGCTTTGCAAAATTGGCCTAGTTTAACCAGTCGCTGTCCGTCGCAAACCCATTCGGATTTATGAGTCGCCATAGCACTTTCTCGTTTAGGAATGACCGAGAGTAGTAGTACGACCATTCAATAGTATCTGACTTGTTGCGAGGTAGTCTATTTCTTTTCTCGTCTCGATACGGTGTTTCGCATATCGCAATTGCTAACGCGTGTAATACTGATGATGCTACATTCTTGCCCGCGAATTCCTCTTCTTTCATAAAGATAGCCCGTTCAGGTAATACACGATGAGTTCATTCTCCTCCTCCTCCATCTCCTCCTTCCTCTTCGTCCTCCTCTCGCTGTCATTTCTCCTATCGACGGCTCAAGCCTACCCGAGCTACGTCTACGCCGACGGACGATCGGAGTGAGTTTTATTTACATTAGATCAAAGCATCTTTATGAGATTCAATGCGGGTTGTGTGTGTGATAGGAAACGTATTCCAATGACTTTCTTAGGTAGTAGGCTTCAATGTGATGTGATATTTTCACTAGAAACTTGCATCATCCTGCTCCTCGTAGGCCTTCATAGTATATTAGTGTGTGAAGCTTCTCAGCTGTTTTGTAAGAGGTCTTCATGATGCTTTTGAACCACATTTAATCCGTTTCTTTGGTATCAGAAGACTTCGGAAAATATTTGCAAACTCCTCATCTCACTGACTACTGAGATATCACTCAAAATGGAGAGGGCAAATATGTGCAAAACTCTACAGAGAACTCGTATTTCATCTGACTTCATTATAGTGCTTCGCTTCGTTCGCCGCTTATTCATAGCTTCCGTGTGCTTTAAATATCGATATCGCAGACGACTTTTTTTCGAAATGGCATCTGATCTTTTCCTTCCCCCTGGGGATCGCCTTCATTGCATCATCTGGTCATCATACCTATCTCATGACCATCATTATCTGCTGGCCCCTCATGGGCATGACGTGCCCGAATGAAAGAGCAGAAAATAGTAGTGAATGAGTGAGTGGTAATGGTCTCGCGCATGCGGTCAGACGAGGCAACGAGGGTTTATGGGAAATGATGATGGCCCAGCAGTAGTATGAGAGGCCGAGTCGCCCGCAGAATGCAATCATCATGTCGTTAATACACCCTCGCAATGAGTAGAGAGAGTGAGCACATGTGGACACGGGGACACCAGACGGGAAGAGAGTCGTTTGCAAACATGTGAAATGTGACGAGGCCGTCGGACAGAATAAATCGGACTTGCGGAGTCTAGGGGCTACTCGGTAGACCTTGAAATACGGGTAATCGATATTTCACGCGCTCGCTAGCTGAACTTTGTTATTCGGTACAGACAGTCGAGGCTTAGTTTCATAGAACAATTTCGTATATTGTTGTGATGCTTGAACGGGCGGAAGAGCTTACGCGCCTTGTAGTCAATTAAATGCGGGGCATTAACACGCCGGTCGCCCACGTCAAGCTTTTCACGCTCGGTCACCGAACAAGGGAGCGACAGTCTCTGCCTCTCTCACATATACATGATATCTCACTCCTTCAGACCTGAGCGAGATCACGAAAAACCAGCTGCCGCCGGCCTAACCAAGGCATTTTGAATGTATTCATG
Source organism: Pristionchus arcanus (assembly GCA_900490705.1). NCBI lineage: Eukaryota > Metazoa > Nematoda > Chromadorea > Rhabditida > Neodiplogasteridae > Pristionchus > Pristionchus arcanus. The sequence continues at coordinate 585,027 of LS487454.1, forward strand.
ATTAGGCAGGTGCGCGGGTGGGTGAGAGATGTAGGCGCGCGGGAAATGCCGGATTCCGGTGGATTGACACGCAGTAGTGACCAATTTTATGTCAAAAATAGGAGCCTTAAACTGGGGAGGAGGTGTCGGAATCTATTATCTGGCGTGCTAAAGTCAATCCAAAGTCAATAATTTCATCATCTCCTTCATTGCAGTTTCAACGTGCCGGTCGTCCGTCGTTCTCCCTCGCACTCGGCCATGCGCAACTGCTTCTTCTCTCCCGTGCAGTGCATGATGCCCATGCAATCCGTCAACTTCAATGGCTTCCACAAGCGGCTCAACTAGGCCACACCGCCGCCGTCCCCCCACCCAGAGACCATTCAGAATCGCAACATCGATTACTCTCCGACACCACACCACTCCCTCGTGATACACCCCCTCCCCCCTCCTAGGCAGTCATGTCTCGTTACCGTATGTAGCCCTCTTCTCCTCCCGCTCTTGGTCCCACCCCGATATCCCCCTGCTCGATCACACGGTAATCACGGTCCATTCCTGTCGTTACCGTACCCCCGTCGCGCACGACCAACAAGTTCTGTGTGATGGATAAACGCAGTTCAGTGATACGATTCGTAGATAAAAGACAATAGATCAAAGACCATGAGTGATCTTCGACATCAGCACTTTCGAAAGTGTTCCCAATTGGTTTGATTACATGAGCGAGATCACTCGATCAAAATGATGACAGTCGCTTCGAAACATCAAGTCCGAACTTCGACATTTCTGCGCAGAGTAATCACTAATCGTCTTCCGGGGCTCACTAATTCGGTTATAAAAATGGCTGGAGATAACGAATCCCCATGTCTGGCTTTCGCAGAACTCCCGACTCGTAGTGGGCAGGTGTTATATTTCACTTGGCGGTACTGTGAATTTATAAATGCTAGCAGCTGCATAAGGCTGTGGTCTGCCGATAAATTAGAGGGTGGTGATAGGATAGAGGCAGGTTGAAGAAATGCTCTCCCCCTCAAATTGAGTGTAGATGCTCCTTTCACATAATGAAAAGAAGAAACTGCAACTTGGACAGCATAGTTCAAAATAACACCAGGGAAGTTCACAAAAGTGATTCCATCAGTTCCTCCTGTTCAACGACCAAAGCGGAGGTGCTAAACAAGCTCAAATACTTCCCCTCAAGCTACAATCTCTCTCAAATTCATGAACTATTTCGCTCTCTGATTGTAGGAGTTCAGGATGTCCCACGGTCGGACAAACGTGCGTCGTTGACCGCGTGATGGCGACTACGCAAATGTTGCCAGTTCCGTAAATTCGGTTCGGCGCTAAGACAAAAAAACTGACTGCAAGTCACGTTCCTAAACATGGAAGTGAACAAACCTCAAGGAAAAATCTAAAATTGGAAAGATCTTTGCTGATTTCAACTCCTTGTTAGTGTTTCTTATAGAATTCAAACATCATCATTCACATAAATACTCTCGTTCTCTTTATCAACAACTCATCAACAACAAACGATTATCATTACAACATAACAAACCCGTGGAATGGCGCAATCAATAATCATCCAATATCGAGATCTACTGCAACAATTGGCTAGCTCCTACTGGTCTCCTTATAAAACAAAGTTAGCTTTCTTACTCTCATTACTATAACAGGAAACAATGAAAATAGCTCAATTCTTAGCCAAAGAAACAACGAAAAACAATGAAAAACTGTCTAATTCCTACTACGCACTCACCGCGAGATAGTGTGTGAATCGAGGAGTGTCCCCTTCACTTTCCCTTCTTGAACGCGTTACTCGCTGCACCGGCCGCGCCTTGCAGCGTCCGTCGGGACATTCGCACTGCGCCCGTGGTCGAGTCACGACCCAACCATTGCATCGTCACCCGGTCCCCGACCTGATAAGTGAATTACAGTGCCTCAATCCCACTAAGATTGAAATTTGTCCTTTTTTATTTCGATACTGTATAACCATGCTCCCCTCTACTGCAGGAACAACTTATGAAGCTAAAGTAACTCTACTGAGACAACGTCTGATACGCGAGCCATTGTATCGTTACCCGGTCCCCGACCTGACAGTATATTCAATTTTCGATTTAGTATTTCCAATTATCAAATACATTCCGTTTATTACTCAACACCAACTGGCACTAGCTGTAAACACAAAACCTATAGCAGAAGATACAATAGCTACCCTAATCCCCATTCTACCGTTCCTTCAACCTACAACTTTATCGACTATAATTTCGCTACCGTATCCCTTTCACAACAGTACACCATACCATATCCCCATTAACCTTCAGCCCAGTTCTCGATACCATTTTCGCCCCCTACCGTACCTTCAATCCGATGGCGGACGGGTGCTGAATGGGCGTGGAGTGCAGCTGCTTGTTCGCCACGTAGTACGCCTTCCCGTTCGGCTAAATTTAATTTTATTAAATATGATTTATATACTTAATGTTAGGAGAATATTCTTTAGGTTAAGGAAAAAATAATGAAATATTTTTATTTCGCTAACTCGAAGACGTACGATTGTAAACAGAGCGAAATTCGGAACGAGAACAGTTTGTGAAACACAAGTTAGTCTTGTTTGTTGCGTTTTCGAAAGAAACTAATAAGAAGCGAATCGGAATCTTCGCATGCAGTCCAACTTCTCCTATCAAAATGAATCTAGAAATCAAACTCTTATTAAACTTTTAGTAATCACCAAGAACTGATATCATTATGGCCACTCTATGCGACCTCTACTTAATACTCCAGTGGGAAACTCAAATAAATCCAGGATAAATTTACCTTTCGGAAAAGGAGATTAATCGTAACCTTTTGCATCAATTCCTATAAACAGCCAGCCAATCGATAGTCGCCCTCTCTCTCCCTCCTTAGATACCGTATCCCCTTCACATACCGTAATCTTCACACTGATTCCTCCATCGTGCACCGCGACGATCTCCACGCTGATCATCTTGCCGAATTCGATCTGCGTCTCGTCGCTCTCGGCGGTCAGTCTGCAGCGTTATACTATTTATTTATTTAATTATTGTTAATTAATTAAATTATTAAACAAATTTATTTTGTTTTTTTATCGGTTGTCTTTCTATTCATTGTCGAAAGCGCCGTAATATTCAATTAATAGCCGGCACGAAACAGCATTCAAACATGCACGAGAAAAGACAAATCGTCCAACTTTCCCAGTTAAATTTCACAGGTAACATTTGTGCTTCATCAGCATAACTTATGTGATGACTCTCGTGTATTCACAATCGCACGTAAAAAAGGACGTAGGAAACAAATATTTAATTAAGTAGGCATAATTTAACGCACTCCTTGATCATGGTCTTCGCCCGCTCCATCTTCTCGCGCTTATCTTTTTAAAGTTGCGCAATGCATTTAAAATCTCCAGACCCCAAACCGGTTACCCAATTCCAAACTGGATACCCAATTCCCAATTTTGTTTATGGAAAAAACCTTGAAAACCGACTAATTCTATGGAAGCGGGGTGTGTATGCGAATCGTAGGTTACATACCTTGTTAACGGAAACCTCGAAAGCGGAGTATGTTTTCAATTTCCAGGCAGTTTTCTACTAGCTTTTTCATGTATGCCCAATTCCCTCCCTAAAGTGACTACTCTGCAGATACATTGCCTTCATGTTAAATAAACGAAATTTTTTTTAAATCAAAAATAAAATGTAAACCGCTCACTCCTTGATCATGGTCTTCGCCCGCTCCATCTCCTCCCGATTGGGCGCCGTCAGGCAGATGTGCGTGTCGTCGTCCAGCGAGATCTGAGATCAAAGATCAAATGGTGAAGATCAAAGATCAAATTAGATATCTGCCTCTCATGATCACAATAATGAATGTAATCAGTTAACAGGAATCGACATTTGAGATTTCGCTAGCCGAAACTTTTGTGCTTCACCGGCAAGTCATATTTTGTGAAACTCCGCATCGTTTGATTGATTTGGGTTTTGTAGATTCATTACAAAAAGTATAAATTCGAGCACGCGTTAGTCTTACGGTGTCGCTTATCTACTGTATGCCATACCCTCCTCTTTGCGTACAGTACATCTCTTTCTACCGTATCCTCTATGCTGTCTCAACTTCCACATTAGATGACGAGCAGTACGGTACCCTCCTCCCCGTATCGTAGTTCTAATTTAGACCTCACAGCTTGACAGAGTCACACCATGCCTACCGTACCTTCACTCCGGTCTCCACTTCAATCTGTTTTCTTCAATTATTTCTATCAAACTTATCTACGATAGACCATATTTGATCTTTGATCTCTCTGCCATCTAGTTATGAACATTACCGTACCTTCACTCCGGTCTCCACTTCGATCTGTTTTGCGGCCATAGCTCCGCCCTTGAAGAGGATGCCTCGCTTGTACGTTTCCAGCTGAAGGGACTCCAGCACGGGGACAGACGCCTGCGTAGGGAGGAATCATTGAAAGATCTAAGATCAAAAATCGAACATCAGAACTATCCAGACGATCATAAATATTTTACAATAACCTATTGAAATTGTGAAAAATATTTTTGTATCGATCGCACGGAGAAGGTATCAAATATGCAATTAAACAAGGATACTCGAATGCAGAGCGAAACACTGGTTCATCGACAAACGAATCACAACTTGGATCCGCAATAACTAGCCTAAAAATAAACATATTCGAAGAGTTTATAATTGTTTCCTTGCATATTTTTGGACTACCATTTGTGTCTATCCCCTCGATCCAACGTACGTTGAATTGTTCCTTCGATTTCGTTCATTTCTATCTACTAAAACCTACCGTGATATATCTGTACGGTACTTATCGAGTTACATTAACCATAGACTCCCGTATCTGGCGTCCACGATGACTACCCTATCACATCGCTGTCCTACCGTACCTTGAAGTGTTCTCCCTCGGCCGGGTGATCTCCTCATCCTAGTGCATTTTTTACGACAGTGATTCCTTACTGCGATGATACTTTTCCGTACCCCATGACAATCACAATCTACCGTACCCTGACGTATCCTACCTTACCGTAACCCTCCCTCACCTTGAAGTGCTCCCTCGGTCGGGCGATTTCCTCGTCCTGTCTTCTCACCAGCCGATCGATCGCCGACTGACCGCGCACGATCGACTCGTGTAGTTGCTTCCTGCAATTTAGTTATTTATTAGTATACCCAGTCTATGATATTTGTTTTTGCTCGGCATCACTTCTTCATCATAGCAAGCTCCTCAGTTGGCATTTAGTAGGTTCAATGAGACAGCAACTCACCAAGTGGGATGCTACTCTCATTTATTTATTTATTTTGAAACTTGCAGCTGCTGTTTGCAATCACGATTGATGTTCTCGTCTCTTCATTTTACTCTCTCGCCAGTCTGTGATACGAGAGCCTAGCAAAATGAGAGAGAGAAAAAAAGAGAGACATTCATCGCAATAAATTAACTGATTGAAAACTGCATTACTCAATGCCCAATGCTGTGTCGTTTCTCTGATCGACAAACGATCATTGCTAATTAATAAACCTAATTTTTCGAAAGAGCAATGAACATCATCATCATCATCAGCATCATAACAGGCACATCGTGCAATCTTTAGTAGATTCAACGAGACTCCAACCCACCAAATTAGCTGTGGCTCTAACACAGGTATCAGGAAAGAATGTACGATCCCGGAAACAATTTTTTTCAAACATTTTTTAAAAAATCTCTTTTTTCGATGGGAACATACCCTAGAGGAAAGAATTCGATTGATTTAGGTTATTTGTCCCAGAGCCGGCTTTTATGGACTCTCCCTTAAGGCCCGCCTCCTTACCTCGTCAGCCCGGTCGTCTTCACGTCCAGCTGCATCGCGGTGAAGCCGGCTGTCGTGCCTGCGAATCGAATTCGGTGATTATATCGAGACGGACCATCGACAACTAGAAGCTAAGAAGAAACCATCCCTTGACCCATTGTCACAGAGTGCGAAGAACCCGATCCCCTTCATAATGATGCTTCCCCCTGCAGGCACACAGCGTGTCAGAATGGATCGAAAACTCATTTGCGTGGCGCTCGCCCATTTCTCCCCTCTCTCACTAATCCAATTCCCTCCTTGTCATTTTACCAGCCATTCTGCTTGTCGGTGGGTCGGTGGGGAGAAATGGGAAATGAGGATGAGTAAAAAATGTAATAGCACCATTGAAACATAGCTTGAATAGCAATTTCATCAATTTGCAGATAAATTTCTCTGTTGATCTATCTATAAAATAAGTGAAACATAGCTGAGACCCCTAAAAAATCGACTATTTCGCAACTAAAGGTCTATCAACTCAACGTAGAAAAATTCCAAAAATATGGCACCTGGGCAGAACGTTGTCCAGACCCTTCCCTCATAGCGTGACGTTGAGTTTGTAATTTATCATATTTTTGCCCCATTCGCTTGCAGCATGCGAAAATGCATGGAAAACTAAGGGAAAAGTGCGAAAAACGACTGTTTTGGCTATAAAAGGTCTATCAACTCAACGGAGAAAAATGCCAAAAATATGTGTGACGACTCATAGTCGTCGTTTATATTTATTATACTATTTCAAGCTCCACATATATTTGTTCTTTCTAACTATGCTGCATTAGCATTTCTTTCCCTACTGATTCATTGTGAATCAGCACTTTCATTGTAAGGAAGCATTCATCTATCATTCATTCATATTTTCCTTCTTTCTGTATGCTTCCATTCTTATTTTCTCTCATATTGATTAGCTCATTTTGATTATGTATTATCGCTTATGACCCCAAAGATAAAGTTTAATTACCCAAGTTTGAGGTACATTCAACTACATGGCGACCACAACGGTTTACTGATTGCCTACTCTCGTCTGCTCGCGGTCAACTGCTATCGAACTCACGAGGTCGACTACACTGCCACGTCGTCCTCAAGCCGTGCCGATTCGGCGAGTTCATTCCCTTCCCCTTGCGTTTACTTTCTTGTGCCCATTAGCTCTGCTCTTGGCTAAGCTGAGTCCGGAGGCGCCAGTTAGTCGGCAACTGATAGGAGTTCGGTTGTCCTTGGAGGGTGGAGTGAAAAGTGCAGGAAAGGTGACGCCCCCCACGCACACACGAGCCACGAGACGCGAGCCACGATTGACGTTCCTGGAGACTGCATCGCATCATGAGTGAACGATCTACTTCCGGGAAGTTAAGACGCTCCATCGGAATTGCGAGAAGGACTCTCGCCCAACGATCGGAGGCGCTGAAAGGAGCACTACAGAAAGCTGTAGGAGAGGATTTCGTGGAAGGAACTAATGAGGTGACCCACCTGACCGAGGCTCAGCTGGGTGCTATTCAGGAACTGGATGATGAAGAGTTCCTGGACTCATATGATTTCCTGTCTGACGCACGATCTGAAGCCGCCAACGCCCACACGAAGCTGCATAAACTTCATGCGGAGATCGTCGCCCTCTCGAAGACTTCAGAAGTGGAGATGAAAGCACTGGAGACGTTCGTTGAGAAATACGGGGACTTCACTAAGGATTTGGAAAATGCGACTGGAGTTATCGCGCTGGCTGACATTGTACTGGATGCGTACACGGAGCTATCTGCTGAGAAGGGACTAGACCTTTCAACGGATGAGCAATTGTCAGAAGCGGATGCATCGGCGAAGACGGCTGCACAGTCTTCACTCCGGATGAATCCATTCCTTAAACTAACCCCTCCTATTCCTGCACGACGTCAGTCTCTCCAATCATCTCGTCCTGCGGTATCTGTCGCTGCTCATACTACGACTACTCTCAGACAAGAGAATGCTGCTTCCCCTCGCCTACCTTCCACTGGAGCTGAAGCGCCTACTACACAGTCCCGTTCTGTAACTGAGACTACTGGTGCAAATCTATTCGCTCAGGCTGCGGTGGCGAACAGTGTTGCACTTCCGAAGTTTGATGGAGACATTGCTGGTTTCGCGGAGTTCACGGAAACGTTTGAGAGTCTCTTCTCTGGATTGGACGATGTGACGAAACTCAGAATGCTTACGTCATGTTTGGGAAAGGAGCCCAAACGACTCATCTCTGGTCTTCGGCAAGTGGATCGCAATTATAAGACTGCTATGGCCATTCTGCGCAAGGAGTACGATAAGCCCTACTTGTTGAGGCTTTCTCTACTGACGCGCCTTCGTCTTCTTCCGGATTGTGATGCTGATGGACGACGACTGCGTGAGACGTATTTGGCACTGAACGAGTTGATCTACCAGCTCGCGCCCGACGGAGAACCAGACGGAACGGATGTTTTGACGAACATCATTCTCTCGAAGCTTCCGACCTCTCTCCAAACTCGGATCGTGCTTCAGTTTGCAAAGAGCACACGCCCTCTCGGAGTCTATGATATTCTCACATTCGTTGCTGATGACGTGGAAAGGGAACGTGTGGAGGATGCAATCAAGAGAGGATCATATCGTCCTCGTCATACTCCTCCTACTAATGTGCCTTCTCCTACTCTTGCCCCCTCTCATTCTCCTCCTCCTCCTCCTACAACGGCACATACTGCTGCTCGTCCGGAACGGATGAAGGAGAAACACAAGAAAAGGAGGGAGCCCCCGGAACAAGTCGATGATGGAATGTGCCGCCTATGCCTCACTGGCAGACACTTTTCTGACAAGTGTACGCAGTATCCAACAGTTCGCGATCGACAGACAGTGATTGCTCAGAGAAGATTGTGCCACAAGTGTCTCAAGGAGGGACATTTCGCAGCTGAATGCCGACAGTGGATTGTTTGCTTGAAGTGCAAAGGGAGGCACAACACTGCGATATGTGCGACTCCTACACCAGCACCTGCAGCACCTGCGGCTCCTCGTGCTACTCCTCAGTCATCTGCTCCTGTTCAGAATACGACGAAGCCGATGAAGACTGGAGGACCTGGATATACGAGGAAGAAGACAGCTACAACGAACATCGTTATCGATGATGGTCTTGACTGCACAGAGGATTACCAAGGAGATTGTACACTTCAAGTGACGGAGGTTGATCGAGTCAACACTCCCCCTACTCCTCTCCTCTGCCTCAACATCTACATTTCGAACCCAGAGCACCCGGAGAAGGAGATCCCAGCTCTGGCCTTCTTCGACACAGGATCAAATAAGTCTTACGTCCTGGATTCGGTGACGTCACAGCTGAAGATTCCCTGCTACGATCCAGGAGTTTCGATCGTTAGCACATTCGCTAACAGAAAGGGAGTGAAGCAGCCTACTGCATCTTGCGTCGTGTACGTCAAGTTACGTGATGGATCTCGTCGTCCGATACAAATGAAGTCCACACCATTCTTATGCAACCCTCTTCCTTGGATGGAATTCGGTGGATCTGGAGATCATGATATAGTCCGTCGTAGATCACCCCCACAGATACTACTCGGAATGGATCTTCTGCCGTCCTACTTCCTACATCCCGGATTCTCGATTCGTCTTCTCCCGAGTGGAATTCAAGTAATGGAGTGCCGACTAGGTCCTATTCTCTGCGATGCTGGAGAGAATCCGGACAGGGCGGTTGTTGAGATTCTCCACGCGACGGTTGAGGAACTCCCTGCTCAACAGGCCCCATCTGATGTCACTGATCTTCTCTCCCGATTCTGGGACTTGGAGTCTCTCGGAATCAAGGATTCTCCGACAGAAGATGATGAAGACTCCCGCTGTCTTCAGATGTTCAAGGATACGCTCACTTACGATGCTAAGGAGAAACGATTCTATTGCTCACTACCCTTCAAGGAAGATCCTACCAGTCTCGTTTCGAATTTCGGATTGGCATTCAAACGCCTGATCTCGAATTACAACAACCTTCGGAATTCGCCGCGTGCGAATCTGCTGGAACAGTATAACGCGATCTTCATGGAGCAATTGGATAAAGGAATTCTGGAAGATGTGCCGACAGACGAGTATTTCAAGTCGTCACACACCCATTATCTGGCACATCATGCGATCGTCAAGGAGACATCGAATACTACGAAGGTTCGCCCAGTTTTGGATGGAAGTGCGAAGACTCGTACATCGTCGTCCATTAACGACTGCCTCTACAAGGGACCTTCTATTCTTCCTGATCTTATGGGAACTCTTCTACGGACTCGATTCTATCCCATACTTCTCTCTTCGGATGTGGAGAAAGCCTTTCACATGGTGGGCTTGTCTCCTGGATCTCGCGACTTCACAAGGCTCTTGTGGCTGAAGGATTTCACTCTCCCACCGACAATGGAGAACCTTCGGATCCTTCGGTTCTGTCGTGTGCCTTTCGGCCTCAATGTCAGCCCGTTCCTTCTGGCTGGAACGATATTCGAGCTTCTGGATCGTCATCCTACGGAATTCACTGAATCTCTTCGTCGGAATATTTACGTCGATAACGTTTTTCATGGAGCACTCAGTTTCGAGGATGCGAAGAAGTGCTTCTACGATCTACGCGAGCTGTTCAGCATCGCTTCGATGAATTTGAGAGAATGGACAAGTAACTGCCCCTCGTTCAACGAGTTCGTGAGTGAACTCAACCTCGGAGTGGTTGATTTCACGAAGGCCAAGGTTCTTGGAGTGCACTGGGACACTGCCAAGGATATCTACACTATTCCGGAAGTGAAGATTCCTTCCGTCGAACACTGGACAAGACGATTGATTCTGAAGTTCATACATTCCATCTACGATCCTCCTGGATTAGGAGCACCTGCCCTTCTCCCCTTCAAGGCTTTTCTGCAATTGCTGTGGAAGGAGAACGCTGGAACTCATCCTTCTACCTGGTGGGATACGAAGATAGATGGAGCACTACTGGATCGTTGGATCGAGCTTCTGAAGTCGGTGCGCTTCGATCTCCTCTCGATTCCTCGGATGGTTCTTCCGTTCCCTCTCGATGGATGCACCTTTGAGCTTCATGCTTTCGTGGATGCTTCTGCCGTTGCCTACTGCGCTGTGATCTACGTCGTCGCCCGGAGGCCTGATGGATCAGGTATCTCGTCACTGCTGGTATCGAAGACACGTCTCGCTCCTCTACGTCCACCTACAAATATTCCACGACTGGAATTGCTGTCCAACGTGCTCGGATCGATGCTCATGGCCCACGTGAAGAAGGAGTTGCCTATTCACATTGACAGATACTACCAATGGAGTGATTCGATGATTGCACTCTATTGGATCACAGGAGGGAAGCGACTGCCGACGTTCATCCAGAACAGAGTGAAGAAGATCTCGGAACTGAGTCCTTCTACGAAGTTTCGCCATATTGACGGCACAAACAACCCTGCTGATTGTGGATCACGAGGGATGACTTGTGAAGAACTCTCTACTCATAAGATATGGTGGAAAGGACCCAGTTTCTTGAAGACTCCAGAAGAGAATTGGCCTGTGAAGATGATCGTCCCGTCTACAGAGGAACTTCTGACTACTGCTGCCTTCGCTGAACCTGAAGAAGAGCGCATTCCTCTGGTTGTAGATGTCAATCGATTCAGCCAATGGAGTCGACTACTGCACACAATGCTCTTCGTACTCCTCTTCCTCACAAGGATGGCGAAGAAGTGGAAGAAGAGATACGGAACCTCGCGAGCATCTCTCATTCAGTGGAGTGAGATCATTCTCTTCCGACAAGCTCAGAGTGAATTCCCGCCGACCGAGAGTATCCAACGACAACTTCGTCTCTTCGTTTGCCCGAGAACTGGATTATGGAGATGTCGAGGAAGGATTACGAATGCGGAGATTCCTGATGATGCGAAGCAGCCGATCTACCTTCCACGAGAGTCTCGGATCACACGTCTCTACATACTCTTCCTACACTCTCGTCTCAATCACGCTGGATATGGTCACACTTTGGTCTCATGTCGAGAACGAACTTGGATTCCGAAAGGAAGATCTACTGTCAAGTCTACTCTGGATGGATGTCTACACTGCAGGAGACGGAAGGCCAAGCCCTATGCCCTTCCTGAGTTCCCCACACTGCCCTCATCACGCACGACGGTGCCAGAGTATCCATATCAAAGGATCGGAATGGATTTTGCTGGACCGATGAAGGCCAAGATCGCCGACGGCACGACGAAGGTGTGGATCCTCGTCATCACTTGCCTCAACACGAGAGCTGTTTATCTCGATCTTGTGCCTGATCAGAGCACCAAGACTCTACTTCATCGCCTACGACGCTTTGTTGCTACTCATGGAGCCCCGACCTCGATTCTCTGCGACAATGCTACAAGCTTCCACGCACTCAGTGAAATTCAAGATACTCTGAAGAAGCCGGAAAAATCTGATGAACTCATGGATTACTGTTCGGATCTGAAGATAGACTTTCACTTCACAACGCCCTTGAGTCCGTGGCAAGGAGGCACGTACGAGCGCATGGTTGGAGTTGTGAAGAATTCTCTACGATCTGCCGTTGGAAGGAGCACGCTATCGGTGGAGGAGCTGACTACTCTATTGAAGGAAGCCGAGGCTATCGTCAATACTCGACCTCTCACATACGCCAGCGAGGATCTCCAGCCTATCCGTCCCATTGATTTCTTGCGACCGCACGTTCGACTATCTCTTCCACGATTGGATGATGAAGAAGATCGAAGTGATGATCCCGATTGGACAAGAGATCAGAGCACTCCGGAAGTCGTCATTGCACTATGGAAGCAGACACTGCATCGGCTCAACATATTCTGGGAGCGATGGAAGAAGGAGTATCTTGTCAACCTACGAGAAGTCTACAATCGTGAACACCCTCATCCCCGTTCGATCGCCAGTGGATCTCCGAGCAAAGGAGAAGTTGTGATTCTGGAGGAAGAGGCTTTGGATCGTGGACAATGGAAACTCGCAGAGGTTATCGATTCGAAGGATGACTTCGTTCGATCTGCAACTGTTCGACTGGCGAATGGTTCAACACTCAACCGCCCTATCTCGAAGCTGTATGCACTTGAGATACAACGACCTACGATGATTGATCACGCGAAGAATGACGATCATCCGATTGATGAGCAAGATGAACCGAAGAGAACGCATCCGATGACTCTTCGAAGACGCGTACCACTGCTGACGCTTTCTACGATGACTCTTCTCTTCGCTCTTTGTCTACCTACTGCTGCTTCTACCGTCTCTTCATCGCATGCTGCTAATACGAGATGTCCAGAGAAGGGAGTCTACTCTACTGTCCTGTTGGAGACCGTCTACGTTTCTCCATGCGTTCCGTCCGGACTTGGAGTGTCTATGTACAAATGGAAGACCGGAAATTCCACGACTCCGCGACTCTGCTATTCTCCGCTAAGATGCCCAACAGGAATGCTGCATCCTGTGAATACTACGACTCATCCCAACACGAACTACTGCGGACCTCGAGGACCAAGCTGTTCTTGCCCTTCATGGACGCCGCACTGCAGTTCTTACGATGGATCTCTGAAGAAGGAATCTACACTTGGACACATCCCTGTGGAGTTGAGAAGATACCAGCCAGCACATGTCTGCTCATTCGATCGCACCGCTCAGTGCGACCCTCGCTCGATAACTGGAATCTTCAATCGAGTTCAACTCTACGACAACACTACTCTGGTGATTCCCGATCTCCACATTTCTACAGGATCAGCGCCCGCTACAGACTTCAAATGCTTCTCCTACGATGGATCTGAAGCGGCGCCTGCAGCAGGAGCTCGAGTGGTTGGAACACCTCGTTACTGCAAAATGAATCCATGCTGGGATTCGGATCAGGAGGCTTCGTACTTTTGCCTATATGGCAACGATGTGACATATCTCAACTACAAGGAGTTCATTCGGATACCCATTCGGGCTTGGGGATCCGTGACACAGAAGTACTACCCATATCCTCCAAAGACATCGCCAGTTCCCGTCGGAGCTCTTGCCGAATGCTTTGTCTCAGGAGTGCGCCTACTTCGCTCTATTGCATTCGATGCGGCTGAATTGTGTGTGAAAGGAACATGCACCCTACTGACGGAAGTGGCTGGATCTACTCCACTAATAGTCACTCTCCCGACAAGTACTATTATCTCGGACTTCACCGTCAACATCCGAACTTGGAACGTTGGAGTGGCGGGAAGTGAACAACAGCTGAACTGCCCCGGACAGGCAGTCTGTGAGGCCATCCAATGCCGTTTATGCATTGCCTTCATTATGAACTACAACTGTTGGACATTGGTCGACTACTTCATGGGATTCATCATTCTTGCCCTCGTTGGATACATACTCCACTTCAGCAATACCGTCATTAGTATCGTGCATGGAGTACTCATTATCCCTCGACTTTGTGGACGTCTTCTCTGCTGTTGGAGAAGAAGAATACACACTACTATGAACCGAGCTCGTCCTCATCCTACCACTCCCTCTACTCAGAAATCTACTCACAAATGGCCGGCATCCGTCCGTCGTCCAATACTCACTGCTGTCAGTTTGGCTCTAATCGCTGGAGGAGGATCCTGCTGTTCGGAGATCTCATCCTTTGCTGTGCCTCGACACGCTTGTACTCGGAACGGAGTCTCAGAAGTCTGCCTCGTCACTGAGAGCGTCGTTCTCAATCTTCGGCCAGTTGGACAAGAGCTGTGTCTCGTGATGCGTACCGACAACTCTACGGTTCTCGCTACTCTGGTGATCAGGATCGATGGAATACGGAACACGTGCTCTCGCAATACTATGTACTACACGAGAGATCATTCGTATCATGTAGAGAACCACCACGTGTGTGGAGATACATTCAACAGTGGGAAATGTGATGGCATTTCGTGCGACTCCGTCACATCATCCACTCGACTCTCGATGTTCACCAACGCCAGCATGTCATTCCCTGGATTCTCATTCTGTGCAAATTCTTGCGGGTGCGTGACCTGCGGGTGCGCAAGCTGTTCCCCAAGTTGCATATTTTATCGCCTCCACGCACGCCCTACGTCGGAGAAGATATATGAGGCGTTTCGGTGCTTAGACTGGCAGACGTACGTGAGAGCAGACATCAGCCTGATGATGCGCGAGCAGACCTACCACGAGGAGATTCTCTTTCTTCCTGGAGAATCGTTCAAATTTCACGACATCGAGCTCACTCTGCTCTCTACTTCGACTCCATTCTCGCCTATTCTTGGATGGCATTTTCTCACTGATGGCACACGCACGACGCTAGTGGAGAATTCCCCTCCTGGTCAATTTACTCCGAATAGCGTTGGCCAACTTCAATGTGGAACACGAGATGATGCTGCCCATTTCTCATGCAGTTTCCGCCCCTTCTCATGTATGTGCAGTTCGGCAATGAAGGCAGTTCATTGTACTTGCCCGGACGGGGAAATGGAACCATACTTCACTCAACCTCGGTTGCTGCCCCTGGAACGAAATGGTTTCGGTATCTTCACTGAGAAGACGGATCTTCATGCCTCGTCAACAACGGGAGCAACTCTCGCAATGCAGGTCTCGATGAAGAGTTCACGTATCGATACGTTGATTGACGAGAATCAGTGCCATGTCTCGGCTGTCGAGTTACAAGGATGCTACAGCTGCATCACCGGTGCGCGTCTACAAGTGAACTGCTCGTCATCGCTTACAGAAGAACTGGCTACGATCAAGTGCAAGGAAGAGAACATCAACACTGTTGTGAAATGTGCCACGACTGGCCATTTATCGACCACGATTATTCACGTCTCTCATTCTCTCACCACTCTCTCTTGTTCTTTGCTGTGCCCCGGAGGCGGAGAGGAATTTGACATTATTCCCTCTCTATTTTTTGTATCTGAGACTTTCAATAGCGTTAAGGATACTAGTGACCATAACTATGCGCAGTCACCCCTCTCGTCTATATCATCACTCTTCTCTTCTATTCCATCAGTATTCTCTGCGCTATCTCTTTGGCCTGACTTTCCACTTCCTCTACTATTCATTGTCAGTATCATATCATTGCTCCTCATCGGTTACTTCTTGGTTAAGCTCAGACCTATGCTCTTCCCATTCTTGCCCCGCGGAGTGTGACGACTCATAGTCGTCGTTTATATTTATTATACTATTTCAAGCTCCACATATATTTGTTCTTTCTAACTATGCTGCATTAGCATTTCTTTCCCTACTGATTCATTGTGAATCAGCACTTTCATTGTAAGGAAGCATTCATCTATCATTCATTCATATTTTCCTTCTTTCTGTATGCTTCCATTCTTATTTTCTCTCATATTGATTAGCTCATTTTGATTATGTATTATCGCTTATGACCCCAAAGATAAAGTTTAATTACCCAAGTTTGAGGTACATTCAACTACATGGCGACCACAACGGTTTACTGATTGCCTACTCTCGTCTGCTCGCGGTCAACTGCTATCGAACTCACGAGGTCGACTACACTGCCACGTCGTCCTCAAGCCGTGCCGATTCGGCGAGTTCATTCCCTTCCCCTTGCGTTTACTTTCTTGTGCCCATTAGCTCTGCTCTTGGCTAAGCTGAGTCCGGAGGCGCCAGTTAGTCGGCAACTGATAGGAGTTCGGTTGTCCTTGGAGGGTGGAGTGAAAAGTGCAGGAAAGGTG
>LS487471.1:14673-35064 GCA_900490705.1 Pristionchus arcanus
TGTAAGCTGAGTTATGATTTTTGCAGCATAAAACTTGCGACTAGGCTGCTGCAGCTAAAAAAAATCGCAGCTACCTGAAATTTTTTTTCCGAGTAGTCCTAGGTAGGTTCTTCAAAAACAGTAAGTTTGGCATGCTCGAAAAAATTCTCCGATTTTATATGAATTTTCAAAAAAGTGCACTTTGATTACGTCATCACTACGCAATACATTCAATTTTTCATGAGTACTCAAATCAGGGTTGTGTTGTTCGATGGATTTACTATCTCCAGTCCAAAAATTAGCCAGATTCCTTGCCTCGTTAAAAAGTTACATCAAAAAGAACAAGTGGGCCAAAACTTTCCGGCGCTACTGTATGAGTGTTCTGAAAGTGATTTTTTGGGAACAGTAAAACAGACGAATGAAGCAACGTGCAGTGCAAAATAAAGCGTTAAGAAGAGCTTCTAGAAGGAACGAACGACCATCGAAGGAAAAAAATAGAAAAAAAATCAATGGAGAATCATTGAAGCCGGAACAACGCCGGAGCCGCGCACTTTCTCAGTACGGTATTTACTGAAAGTGCGCACTTTTCATACTATTGATTTCACTGGTTTACTCTTTCGATTTTCTCGATTTTTACTTGCACAATTTGCGTTGTTATCGTTATATTTTGACAGAAGCAATCCTACGTCTCCCGGGCGCAAAATCGCCATGGCTCGGGCCGTCTTTCTCGGTATGAATAGTCAATTTTGGTCTAATATTTTCGAATCTAATTTTCCTCGAGTTCCGCTTTTGTTAATTATGAATATTCCAGTAGCGGCGCTACTCGCCGTCACAGTCTACACTCAGGTAATACTAACATTGCTGTTTCTGCTCGCAATCGTGTGCAATTAAGCTTGCTCGAGCTTTCGAGCTCGAGAATACGAGTGATCACAGTTTCAATTCGGCTGAAGCGTGCTAGGCTAATCTTCCTTCTAATGGAACTATCATCTTGGTTTCAAATACTCCATCGCTTTTAGAGGCGCTTTTAGTGTTCTGCGTTTAATTAAACTCTAGTTTCTTGTTTAAATTCATACCACTAGTTCCAGAATTCGACTAATGAGCCTGTCGCGACGGGGAATCGCTTCGTGCACTACAACTTGCTCTCGATCATCTCCACGGATGAGCAGCCACTGACTGCGAACGTCTCCGACTCTATCTGGTTAGTACTTTCTGTGAACTTGATTCACTAAGATCACTGTCGCCCTAGGCCACCGATTTTCCTATTGTCTTACGCCGAATTTTCCACTTTTCTCAGTATTCGAAGTCTAGTTCAATCAACGAATGCGTGATATCACCGGCTATAAAGTTTATACCATTGTATTTGCAGGTGCCAGGCTGCCCTGAACGACGTGCCCCTGCCCGTCGTCCGCGCCACTTTCATCCGCTACAAGGACCCGCAGAGGAGAGAGTTCGAACCGGATGTGAACAACACGAATCACAAGGTATGAGAGGGATCATGAATTAGGCTTTTGTTGGTGGTATTGGTATCGAGAGTTGGTTTGTGATGAAAGTCAGAAAAATTGCCGCATAACGAGGTTCACATAACGAATTATAACAGACAGAAAGTGGAAAAAGATGAAGCAATTAATAATATATTTATCGCATATATAATTTTTTACGAGTCTTGAAAAGGGTTCGACTAAGTGTGTACAACAGATACGATATTACGATGTCGGGCTAGCGACAAAGTTAGGAGTCAATTAGGGGAATGTCGAAATTCTTAAGATATTCAATAATTATAGATGATCTTTTACTAAAAATTATGTCAATGATGCTTTTCCATAAGTTAACAATTCTGTTGGGTAAGAAACAAGAATTGAGTTTAATATTTTCAGGCTACGCGCGAGATCGATCCGGTAGTCATCAACAACATGGGCAAGTACAGGTTGGTTGTTTACTAACAATGTTTAGAGATAACAAGTATGTATATTAGCATTTGCTTCATATTTGATTACATACTGAATTTTCTACAAGGTGAGTTTGCGCTTCTGTCTTTTCTCGTACTACCTCTTGCGGTTTCTTTCATGATGAATATGAATTGCTTATTAAACACCCGTGAGATTAGTGCTGCACAAAGCGCGCTAATGGGCTGATGGTGGGATGCATCCGATGATTTGCGAACGTGCGCGCGTATATTACTCATTTACGAAGCGACGAATTCATAGTTTGTACAACTAACAAAAATACATACATACAAGTACAAGCGGAAAAAATATGATAAATATATTTTTACCCTGAATATCAATACAATTGCAGATGCGCGATCGAGATCAATGACAACAAGACCGTCTATGGCAATATAATGGTTTACAGTGAGTGGATTTAATATAAAAGTGAAGTCAATCAAGCGTGCTATGAACATTCCCCCGTTCTCCACTCTATGCAGTTTCATGCAGCATGAATCATGCTACGACAACACTAGGTATACAGGTAGTATCCACTGCTGCGATTCGATGAACACGATCTGCCTGAAAACAATTATCTAGTATATCTGCGCGATATTAGGTTAATTTGAGTTTCAGCCATTCTTCATGTTTTGTTGTGCAGAACAGTTCATCAATTTTGATCTGTATTCCTTTCATAAAGTAGAAATCACAATGTTCAAAAAAAAAACAAAATGGCGGCTCTCTTCTCGGACTAGGGAAATTCTGGTTGTCGTGATGAATCAAATCATACGAAAAGCATGAAGAAGCTGGTATATACCAATCATCGTGATTAGAAACTAAAGCTGCTTATTCAAAACAAGCCAACATGGTTTTAAAGTAAATATTTTTGTAAATATATAATTCACAGGCTCGCCATTCTTCCACACGAATCGATCGATGAACATGGTGGCGGACGAAGTGAACAAGCAGGAAGTTACGGCTGGTGAGAGAAGATTACTGTAGTCACGGATACGGTAGTAGGGGTTTAACGGTCTTATAAGCCGGATACTGTAGTTACCGTAGCTGTAGTAGGGTGGATCCGATTGTGGCAAACACGGTGTGAGATAAGTGAGAATTTCGGTAGAAATTTATGCGACATACTGTATTTGGGTGTTGGTGTGGTAGTCAGATTGCACGATTAGCAAACACTGTGTGACTGCTGGTGTGTAAACTAGAGAGATTACGGTGGTTCTCCTACCATCTTACACGGAGGGGCCACTAGCAAGCGAAATGTAGAGTGTTTCTAACGATTACGGTATTCAATCAATAATTCCCCTACAGACAAGCTGTACGCGACCGAGGGAGAGCCGCTGGAGATCCACTGCCCGGCTGTAGGCTACCCGAAGCCCGCGATCACCTGGTACAAGGGAGACGAACTCATCAGTGAGTGGGGATTCGGTAAAACGGGTTCGATCGTTGTAGAATACGGTATGCAATGGTCGAATATTACAGCCAGGAGATGTAGACATGTAGGAAGTAGAGGATACAAGGGAGCCGGTGTGTTGGTGTTATGACGGCAATACTTATATACAAAAACGAATTGCGAACAATCTGCATCAGGAATTTCTTCTCAAAAATACTGATAAGTTCGGAGAGGCTCATGGGATAGGTGAAAGATCACTGGCACATTCGTGTTTCCGGGCTAATACATCTAGACAACGTTCAGCTGCGAACAGTAACTGGTGCGGTTTTCGACGAAATAAATTATACTGATTAGATATGTGAATTAATTTTGTAGTGTAGCCTCAGAGATGAACTAGACCACGCTATTGACAACTGGTGTAATACAGCCCATGAAGAATCGCCTTTTCCTCGTCTAGCAATTACAGCCTGAAATGAAAAATTGACTGATTTTGCAGTCGCCGACAACGCGAGCATCTGGCTGCGGAACGGCAGCACGCTGCTCACGATTGACAAGGTGAGCAATTATCGATTTATTATTTTATATATTTTATTTTAAGAAAATGCTAATAGTGAAGTTGGTTTGGTTTCTGACACGTGATGAATTGTAGTTTCCCAGTGAGCAAAAGAAAATGCATTTGAAAAAAGGTATATATATATATATTTATGCTATTTCGATGAAATAACGGTGAAAACAATGTAAAAATGGTATTAGCATGAAACAGGGCGTACAATAATTCATGATAGTTGAGACAATACTGGGACTCTATAAGGTGAAACTGGTCTGATTCTCGGTCTTTACTAAAAGCCTTGCCGCTCGCGGAAAGAAACTGTTATGCCTGTACCCAAAACGGGAGCCAGGGTTGTTGAAATTCATACCATTTCTGGTGTAGTAAATTTTGAAATAGTGCGGGTTTTTGTACGAAATACTATACTTGCCTCGGAGGAGATTTTTGGCTACTCTAATGTCAATTCCTTCTCTTCGCTTCTCTAGTGACTCAAGGCCTAATTGATCGTTTCTAGTTTTGGCGGAGGGCATATCAGCCCATGTGTGGTTGTAGCAGCGCATGAAAAGTCGCCTAGTGAAGTAGTTCTGCACCTTTTCAAGGACTTTCTTGTCCTTGTATTGGTATGGGTTGAAAACAACAGACGCGCTTTCTAAGATGGGCCGGAAGTAAATGGAGAAGGCTTTCATGAGTACGTCTTTGTTTTTGGTACGCAGTGCCCTTAAGACAATGTGACACGCCGTTTTAGCTTTGTTTGCGATGAAGTCGCAGTGGCCGGAAAATCTCAGATTCTTCTGTATCAAGAATCCGAGATCTTTCACCTGTTCCTTTTGGTCTAATTCGGTGGATCCTATGGTGTATTGCATCTTCCTATTAGACCTGCCAAGATGCAAAGAGTTGCATTTATGCGCTGCCAGTGGGAGATGCCAGTCTTTTGACCACTTTGAAATAGTGTCGATTGCTTTTTGTAGAGGGGCCGATGAACTTCCTTTGCTAAATGCGCGGTAGATTTTGATGTCGTCAGCGTACAAACGGGCAGTGACTTCCTGGTTTTGAACTAACAAGTAGCTGGTTTCTGGCACATGGTGAGTTGCAGTTGCAGAGTAGATGGAAGAGTATCATAGATGGACTGCGCGATGTTAATAGTGATGCTTCAGACGCTTCAAAATATTTTAACCAATGTAGTTTGCGGGACAGCACCAAACTCTCTGATGCAAAACTACCCTTTTATTTCTAGCCTCTGCGCTGGCAGAAGAGGTGATGGAAAGTTGTTCAATTAATGTAGTTGAATAGGACGACTGACACTTCTCCTTATTAGCTCGCATATCCTTGGTTCTGCACTTGCTGATTTTCAGTTACGAAGTCAGTAGAAAGTCATGTGGCACAGCGGTGAGTGATCACGCTGACGATATCAGTCATCTGTACATATCCAACAATTAATTTTATTTGAACACATTGCGTGTAGTGGATATGCATGGTTTCGAACACATGGTGAGTTGCAGTTATTGAATGGGTAGAAGTGTAGATGGAACTGCTCGGAGATAATGAAGTCATGAGTCGTGTGTGGCAAAAATCAATTTCAGCCAATGTTATTTATGATGCAGTGTCAAAAACTCCGATGTAAAACCACCGATTGATTAGCAGCTTCAACGTGCGGTGAATTATAGACGGAAACGGATGTGGTTGATTTTGTGGAAGCCTCGCTCGAATCACTGGATATCTAATTATTGTTGTACAAAGTTGACAGTTTATTGGGCATTACTTGTTTCCGGCACTTGCTGATTTAAGGTCACTAGCTGACATTGAGTATAAAGGGGTCTCGTTCGATAAGGAAACAATTTATGACTAACCACATGTCATCTTCTATCATAATTCCAGTTCACCGCCTCGGAGCTACATCATACCGTACCTTTTCAATAATTTCAAGCTACCGTACTCCTTTCCAGTTCACTCCCTCGGCCGCGGGGACCTACCGCTGTACGGCGACGAACGAGTACCCGGGAGGTCTCGATGAGGAGACGATGAAGCATGAGGCTAGTCTCGTCCAGGAGGTCGTCATTGAAAGTGAGTGAGAGGGGGGGGAGTGAAATGGGGACAATGAGGGGTGGAGTGAAATGGGGACAATGAGGGGTGGAGTGAAATGGGGACATGGGGCAAGCCTCGTCCAGGAAGTCGTCATTGAAAGTGAGCTTGGGGGGGGGGGGGCAACGAGGGTTGGAGTGGCGAATAGTGTGGTTTGATGCAGAGACATTAATATTAGTTGGACACTTCACCGGCGAGTTTGGGCTTCAGTGCGTATTTGTATGCGTGATCCTCGGGCATCGTAGATTCTCCCTTGCTATCGATTACAGAAACAATTTAAACAAAACAGTTTCGCTTTCCCTTTTTTGATCATTTGACGTAAATTTTTCATTAACGACTTTTCGAAATAGCCGCTATCATGATCGTTGAAAGCGAGTGGGCAGGGGAGGGTTGAAGCCAGGTTGTAGAGAGCTTGGAGAGAGCGGGCAACGAGGGGGTGAGAACGAATGGTTGGTTAGATGCGGAGGAATGAAATATTAGAGTGAACACAATTTTGGCTCCTTCTTTTTAGTTGCTGTTTTGGCTAGTTGATATGCGGCTTCAGTGCTCATTCGTATGTGGGATCGTCGGAGCTTGAAGATCCATATTCGTTTTCTTTTTAACCAATATTTGTCCTATTTTTCCGCCTATTCCTTATTTTGCGTAAATTCGATTTGGTTTTAGAAAGCGCGACTTTCTAGGCAATTGGAAGTGAGCACAGGGGGGGGGATTCAATTTGCCTTGTGAAATGTGAGAAACATACCTGTCCAGAGCTGGCGGCTGACCCCATGTATAGGGGTACGTGGTTGCGCAACCCTGTCGACAGGGTTGCGCAGCCACGTACATGGTGAAAAATGAGGCAGCCGGCGGCTTGGACACCTATGATGAGAAATGAAGATCTATGTCCTGGTTTCCTATTTCTACCTTTTGATTTTTAGTGACACATTGGCCAGGTATGGTGGGGTTTCAGTGTTGATTTGTATGTTTGATAGTGAGGTTTCTCTGATTTCAATTTCTTATTTGCTCGTAATAGTATACAAATCAATCCGTAGATGAGATCAAGACTGCCTTACTCTCATATTTACTAGAGACCGAAATATATCTTTTCGCCATCTGGTTAGTTCCAACATCCATTCAATCTGTCAGTTTTTCAAACAAAGCTGCTCCATAGCTGAATGCACGATCAAATTCCTTTTCTACTCATAGTAGAAGCAGTACGTGCCTGCGTGATGGGTGTCTGATTGTTTCTCGTTTCAAGCGCTTACACTATAGTGTTCTTTGCCAGGCCATGCGGGTGCGCGTTTCGCCATTCTTATCCTCCGAGCTCTATTGACCCATTTCCATGCCCTACGACTGGGCCTTCAAACTTTTTAAACTTATACTTCGAAACTTCACGCCAGTGCCTGTTTTTTTTTCGGTTACAACCAATCCCTAAATTCAGCCCCCTACTCGTGGGTCTACCCCCTTCTCATCGCCCTCTCCATCCTCCTCCTGCTGCTCATCACCATCGTGTGTGCGTGGGCCGTCTGCTGCCACGACGATTACTATGTGGAGAAGAAAGAGTGAGTGAGGGTACGGTAGTTCCACGAAGGATGGCGATCGAGAACTGACTATTTTGAGGCAGTGTAGCGGGGACAAGGTAGGAAGACGATTACTAAAGTTCCGAATAAAAGGATACGGTAGGTTCACAGGGGAATGAGTTCGAGAACTGATTAGGTTTGTTCGAAGAAGGGTTACGGTAGCCTGGTTGTAGGCGGCTCTTCTTGCGAATCGATAATCATTGCAGGAAGCTCCTTCCCAACTCCTCTCCCCTCTCCTCTCCCACCTCATCTACTGACTCGATTATCTAAGATGTACCGTAATCTGCCATCCACCTAAGCTCCGCCCCTTATCGATCTATCGGCCCACGGTAGTAATTATATACCCATAGTAATGTAATCTGTATTGCGAGTATTGCGAGTATCTGTATTGCGCAATTTGCGACTAATGAGGATACAGTAGCATCTCGGACTATTCTGTTCTTTTTTATGCATAGTTTAATCCGGTAATGTGACCTAATTTGCGAGTGTTTCACTTTTTTGTTAATATGGAATCCGGTTATATTTTTGTCTCCCATCGTTCCTCATACCCTCTTTTTTTATATTCTGTGACCATGCTTTCTCACCCAATTCCAATTTGTTGTATGCTTTCACATTCTCGCAAGTTGTTTCACGTTTCAGTGTTCCTTCTATTTGAATTGTCAGTCTCTTATCGTTTGACGTAGTCAGACCTCTGTGAACAAATCGTTCGCAACGAACTACGCACACTATGTTATGTCCCCAACTCGCTCCACCCCTTCCCCCCCCCCCTCATTTGAGTATGCTTTTTCACGATGTACCATTCCACACCATACAGTATCCATCTTCCCATCCCTCCCCCTCTCAAGTGTTTAATGATGGACACTTTGTTGCCTTACCGTACTCTGTCGAGTTGACTGGGGCGATTACTGTACCTTTTCTCACTATTGATTGATCTCATCTAGAGCCTACTACAGTAATCGTTCAATGTCCCAGTTTCTCGTTACTTCTCGTCTTTTGCTCCTGAGGCAGTATTACTTCGCAATTTGTGCAATTTTTCGAATGTTTTGCTCATTCTCACTTGTTTTGTGTTTTCAAAATAGTAATAAAGTGACGCAACGATCGCCTTTGCTTCAACGTTTTATCAACACGAACAACACGCTTTTAACAAAAAAAAACAAGCAAATTTCTTATTTTACCAAACTGAGCAGCATGAAAAATCGCAGAAAAAGAGAAGGGACAAACAACAAACGCTCAACACAACAACACAAAGTGTATGTGAAAGAGTGAGAGGAGCATTCAAGATCATCAAAGCTTTCCATAGAATTGCTAAAGTTTAGACAGAGACAAAACAATTATGAATAGGTATAAATCACACGGACCATACGAGAACATTAGCAAGGTTTGTGTAAGATCAGCGGGGCGGAAAACGGTGGTGTAAAACATTGTGGGTGTGTGTCAAGATCAATAAACTGAGATTACGGTAGCCGGGGCTGGGGGTACGGTAGTCATCGACTACGGTAGCTGCTGCTTACTGCTGGGGGAAGCCGGGCAGCGTGCCTCCGGACGGCGTGCGGGGAGCCTGCAACGAATGGTCGGGTTACGGTAATCGTTTGTTCCGGGTTACGGTATCCGAAAAATCGATAATCAATCGATACCTTGATCGTCTGGTCGATCGACAGCACGAGGCAGGTCGCTTCGACGGCGGAGATGAGCGCGTTCTGGAATGGTTATTTTAAGAATCCAAGGCCCAAGGTCCATATTATTGCAACTCGGTCAACTCCCAACCTTACAGAGACTGTGAAACACAAAATTACATTGGCAACGCATGCAAAAGTGAGTGCTACATTCCAGCATTTTTGTATATGCCCCGGCGAATAAGGCAATAATCATTCACTCTCGACATTTGCATCTTATCAAAATCAAGTGTGGCACGAAAGTTGCAATTCTGTATTTTTTTATAAATGACATCTTTATGTATTTTTCAAGATGAAAGTCTGCAAAATTAACGTTCATTGTTGCAACAAATGATATTCCCACTTCGTGAAGCACAAATCCAAACGCAGTTTGATAGTCTTCCTCACAACTCTAGTGCCCAATCGATACCGTATCTAATTTTCAAATCTAGTACCAAACCCCCCCCCCCACCGTACCTTCTTCACAAGCGACGGCTCCCAGATGCAGGCCATCATGTTGTCCTTCACGTCCTCTGAGTGGATGTCGATGCCCGCCCACTTCTCGCCTGGATAAGAAATCGATATAAATAAAATTTTAATAGAGTTGTATTTGCTGGCATAAGTATTCTTTTTATTTTTTTGAATGCACGAGTAAGGACTAATTGCATTCTCAATACTGCAATGTCTTATTCGCACACTGTGAAACCCCAAGTCCTCATTGAGAGATGGATACGATAGATGAATTATGACAACGGCAACAGTATTTCAATTATAATCAATAAATACCGTACCCTTGGCGTGCTTGTGACGCAGCTTGTTGAGCACGTCGGTGGCGTCAATGCCGGCGTTGTAGCACAACTGCTGCGGGATGATCTGCAATGGATGTAAATAACGATACAGAAAGGTGAACCGTCGACAATGCAGATATTAATTTGACTTTGATAAAGTGTGTATTTGGCATTGGGTCCGCTATCTTACTAAAAATTCGTCACCGTCAGTCACGTTATGCACAAATTGAAACCCGAAGCTCATTTGGTGTTTGGATTAATCATTCCCATTAGAAAAAAATCCCCACATCAAAGCTCCTGGCGAATGCCGCCAGAAGAACCTTTTCCTACCTTACTCGCGTGTCATCTTTATTGATATTATTTCAGTGCCATAAACAATATTTTCCCCACCTCGAAACTCCTCGCGAACGCCTGCCAGAAGAACTGTTCCTTTCCGGCGATGGTCTTGGCGTGCTCCCTCAGATGCTTCGACAGCTCCATGTCGATCGCCCCGCCGCCCGCCACGATCGAGTCGTTCTTCTTCGCCCTGGCAATTAGGCGTATTTATGTCAGTGAAATTATCAACAACAACAAATTATGAGCCCGTATATTTCATGTTTCGGCTCTATCACATAATGAGGAATATGAATTGCGACTGATGGGATCGCGAATCGCAACAGAAAAATAATTCAAGCTGTACCACGTTGCATTTAACAACCGCCGCTCACCTCCTGACGATCATGATCGCATCGCGTATCTTACTACCAGTACTACATTCCATAGCCCACACATACATGAAAATTCGAATCGTTGGTTATATGCCTTTGTTGTATACGAGAATAGAATATTCAAGTAATAAGTCTGAGCTAGTATTTCAAGTGCATTGTGTCCCGCACGGAATTGCCTGATTATCAATATACCGTAATCCCGAGTTGTGCAATTATTGCCCTGGCCTAAAGTGACGTTGCTCTCTCTTGTTCTAGTCAATTCCCTACTTCTTCTACGTTATTCTTCTGTTATTCTTCTCAATCGATAAACGACTACCACGACGCACAAGGGGTCATCACACAACAGGATAAGAGACACTATCTGTGAGGATTCACATACGTCCGTACAAGGAAAAAATAACATATGCTCAAAAAATTCACCTAGGGGTAACTTTTCACGTAGAACTCGAAAATCGACCGTAGAAAGTTGTATCTCTAACGCCCGATTTGATATAGACGTCGTCATCGTTGAAGGGGTCAAAATCTATCTTTCGAATACGCATCCAAACCCTATCATATGATAGCAATTCTTGTAGATCTCGACAAGATAAACATTTTGACGAAAAAAGTGAAATGCTATCTCACCTGAGAAAAAAGTTATTTCGGATCAAAAACTGGAAATATTTTTTTGCAACTTTCAAAATTGTCTGTCGTATCAATCGACCATTCCAATCGATTCCCCGTTGAATTTTACCCCTAGGGTATTTTTTTGAGGAAATTTGAGGGCTAAGTCCATCTTCATTTTGCGCCCGGAATGCTTCCGAGTGCATGTTGGCGCGTCAACAAGTTGTTTACTTGACCTCGCGATGACGTCATCATGACCCGGAAACGTAATATATTTCATCATTTGTCAGTTTTAATGGAAAATATCTTGAATACGCATTTATAAATTACTTTTTTCAAGGTCACCACACTTCCTCAACATTTCTCAATTATCGACACAAACTTTCCTATATATTTTACGTAGGGCCGGCCTTCGATTTAGGTAAAATTGCAAAAAGAACTTTAATTGAGCTTACTTTTAACCTAGAACTCGAAAAAATACTTGTGGACTCTTAGGACAGAAAATCCTCTTCAAAAACGCTCGTTCGTTGCGTATGATACACTTCGGGTATAAGGTATCTATCAAAAAACTCGTAAAAATCAGAATCAATAATAGATATTCTTGTAAATTTTAACGAAACGAATGCAATAGAGAGCAATTAAATTAAAATAACAATTTTTCGGAGGGTTTTAAAATTATTTCGTAATAATATTAATTATTTCCTAAATAAAAAATCAAAATAAATTAGGAAAGTTTACGTTTTGCAATATTTGGGCATAAAAACAGTATGTCCGCACAATTGATTTCCACTGAAGTCGTATAGTAAAAATCTACAAGAATAACCATTATTGATGCAGATTTTAACGACTTGTTTGAGAGATACCTCATACCCGAAGTGAATCATATGCAATGGATGAGTGTTTTTGGAGAGGATTTTCTTTCCAATGAGTCCACAAATATTTTTTCGAGTTCTAGGTTAAAAGCTCAATTAAAGTTCTTTTTGCAATTTTACCTAAATCGAAGGCCGGCCCTACGTAAAATATATAGGAAAGTTTGTGTCGATAATTGAGAAATGTTGAGGAAGTGTGGTGACCTTGAAAAAAGTAATTTATTAATGCGTATTCAAGATATTTTCCATTAAAACTGACAAATGATGAAATATATTACGTTTCCGGGTCATGATGACGTCATCGCGAGGTCAAGTAAACAACTTGTTGACGCGCCAGCATGCACTCGGAAGCATTCCGGGCGCAAAATGAAGATGGACTTAGCCCTCAAATTTCCTCGAAAAAATACCCTAGGGGTAAAATTCAACGGGGAATCGATTGGAATGGTCGATAGATACGACAGACAATTTTGAAAGTTGCAAAAAAATATTTCCAGTTTTTGATCCGAAATAACTTTTTTCTCAGGTGAGATAGCATTTCACTTTTTTTCGTCAAAATGTTTATCTTGTCGAGATCTACAAGAATTGCTATCATATGAGGCCGTTTGCGATAGAGTCGATCAAGGGTTGGCACAGCTCAAAAATGTCGATTCTCTGAAACTCTGTTTTTCGGGGTTCTGAAGGGTGCTGATGACGATGAGCATGCTCATTTTTCATGTTAAGCCTTCGTTGACCCCAGATGACGTCACGTCGAAAACGGTATTTGGGTGTTTTCTCAACGCACGATTTTTCTAAAATTAGGTGAATATGGCTCCTGGGGTAGAATTTGACGCTGATCACAGCTGTTTACTTCATTGTTCATAAAAATGACAAATAATTTAAATAAATGGAACTTTTCACAGGGCCATTTGCAAGATGTGCGACCTACATAGATCGGACCGGAATGACAAAAATAGTCCAAATCCAAAATTTCAGCCAAATCGGTCCCAGGACTCTCAAAATTGGAGTGAGATAGTGAGCGGAGATTGTAGGCAAAATCGCCCTTCTCCCCTTGTTTACTCCTTCCCCTCTTCCCAACGTCCGATTTGCATGTCCCTCACCTCTTCCCTGTCTGCGCTCTCTCCATTCCCTACACTCTCTCGCCTCTCCCCTCTAGATCGGAAGACAGGAAGCGGATTGAAGAGGAGATGCGTCTATTTTACCTACAATCTCAGCTCACTATCTCACTCCAATTTTGAGAGACCTGGGACCGATTTGGCTGAAATTTTGGATTTGGACTATTTTTGTCATTCCGGTCCGATCTATGTAGGTCGCACATCTTGCAAATGGCCCTGTGAAAAGTTCCATTTATTTAAATTATTTGTCATTTTTATGAACAATGAAGTAAACAGCTGTGATCAGCGTCAAATTCTACCCCAGGAGCCATATTCACCTAATTTTAGAAAAATCGTGCGTTGAGAAAACACCCAAATACCGTTTTCGACGTGACGTCATCTGGGGTCAACGAAGGCTTAACATGAAAAATGAGCATGCTCATCGTCATCAGCACCCTTCAGAACCCCGAAAAACAGAGTTTCAGAGAATCGACATTTTTGAGCTGTGCCAACCCCCTCCGGATTTGCCCGACTCTATCGCAAACGGCCTCATATGATAGGGTTTGGATGCGTATTCGAAAGATAGATTTTGACCCCTTCAACGATGACGACGTCTATATCAAATCGGGCGTTAGAGATACAACTTTCTACGGTCGATTTTCGAGTTCTACGTGAAAAGTTACCCCTAGGTGAATTTTTTGAGCATATGTTATTTTTTCCTTGTACGGCCGATAGGGTGAAAAGCTCAATTGTCTCAGATAGTGTCTCATAAATACACAACAGCCTTGTTAAAGGAAACTTCGAAAGCGGGCTATGTTTTCAAATTCCATGTATATTTCGACTAGCTTTTTCATGTATGAGCCCACACTGTTCGTATTTTCAATTAACTTTCGCAGAACATCCAATAACCTTCCCGTTTCACCCTCTCCTAGTATACTCACCTCCTGACGATCATGATCGCATCGTGGAGCGATCGCTCCGTCTCCGCGATGAACTGCTCCGATCCTCCTCTGAGGAGGATGGTGCACGCCTGCGCCTTGCGACAGCCCTCGAAGAAGTTGTAGCTGCAGAGGGAATTTGTTTGATTCAACTAAACATAAGAGAAGATTATGCATGATACTTGATGGTAGCTCCTACGATTCTCATGTTTCAAGTTATTACTATAATCAAGACATGCGTGTTGAGCTCAATATATCCGTCAATGGAAGCAGAATCGTAAAAAATAATAGCAATGAGCCACACGTTGGGCAATGTGTCAGAATGGAAACAGTTTGAGTGCAGGACACATTCACATAGTTCTTTCCTGTTTTACGCAATCTACAAATGGCGAGAATATTTTAAATTCCAATAATTCTATCCCCGACACTTTTCAAAAATAAATCCTTTCGTTTTATCAAGGATAAAACCGAGTATTGGGCGGGAAGCATCAAAATCGACAAGGTGCAAACAATGGGGGAATAAATCGTTCCGCGACTCACCGCTCGCTGCCGACCTGCTGCTCGTAGAACTTGTCGCACTCGCCGAGCACGTCGCGCGAGATCTGCGACACGGTGGTGAGGATGGAACCTGAAATCGATAAATAAATAGCTTTTTTAAAAATAAATAAATAGTAGGAATAATAAATCCATAACAAGTCTACATTAAATTTTTTTTAAGTGATGCAGAAACTTTGACGTTTTCCGTTTCGCAAATGGATCAAATTACGGAGCCCGAGAAACTTTCAATGATGCCCATAGTCGATCCACAACAAGTTTTCATCAAATAGTTCACCACTCAACTTTCCCGTTTCACAACATCTCTAAAGACAGTACCAGCGATAAATTCCAATATTATCCGGTCAATGTCGGTTAAAAAATTTTATTTTGTAATTTTATTTTGTTTTATTTTGTACCCCGGAATCTAGCCAAAACTAATCAATACCCTCATTCTACCGTACTACCGTACCTCCGCAGGCAGCCATCGTTCTGTCGAGGTCCTCCTGCGGGATGCGGCCGGCGCAGAACATGTCACTGGAACAGATAATAGTCAGTTCGCGATCGATCACTCTCGCATCGACCAGTGAGAATCACGTTTCAACAGCACTACGGAACATAGAAAACACCCAGATACAGCAATATCATTTCGAATTTCAGTGAATAATAATAATATTTTCGAAATAATGTCAGAACTCGATTCCTTCCTCCCGGCTACCGTAGCCCACACTCACCGGTCGGCGAACCACTGCGTGGCGACGTCTCCGATGGGCAGCTTGGAGAGGACGATCTTGGCGCCAGCCTTGAATGATATTAAATAATAACAACAACAACAATACTCAAAACAATAACAATATCACAAGAGATTACCTCATGGATCTTCTTCAGCTTGTCGTACAGGATGTTCCACTCTGCGTCCACGATCTAGAAAAATAGCAATAGAAAATATTTGCATGTGATGAATAGCAAATAGCTCCCACGAATCAAAGATGAAATAATGTAAGAAGAGGGAAAACTTCAATTTTTGAAACACCCAGTGATAACTATGTTTCGCGTGCGCTATGTATTATCGAAATTTGGAAAAAAAAACAATAATTACCATCTCTTGCGGGCAAGAAAATACTATCAACGAATATTCGAGCAAAATATTACAGGCGTGTTTTTTGCACAGTCTCATGTTTCAAGGACACTATGAATCATTGCCCGACGCAACTACATCACTAAACCCCAGGAACACAGTCTCCAAAAAAATATAAACCATACTTCTCCTAAATCACTACCTCCCCATCGCACCTCCACTCTACCGTACTCCTCACCTTCTGGAACTCATCGACGGAGGCGATTCTCATCTCGGCATTCTCCTTCTCCGCCTTCAGCTCGAGCTCAATGTTGAGCAGGGCGATCAGAGGCTTCGCGTACGTCTGCAACGATATCAAATAATAGCAATTTAATACGTTTCATAATTTCAATTTATAAAACAAGTGGCGCAGAGAGCATTTTTGCAAAGTATGGTGCTTCATTTGTAAAATTAAGAAATACATGAGAACAACAGTTATGAATTTCAAAATGCGCTGTCAGGGTTTCACTTGCACTACTAAAGATGAGAGCAACTAATAACATCAATACGTTGTAGATTTGCAGTTTGAAAAATTCAAAGTCAAAGTTGTGTTTCACATGCTCTATGTTTCATCGCAAACACGTAAATCCCCAACTATATCCTCGCATACTGTCAAATTAAAGCATTCATCCTATCCTCCTCATTTCTCACATTCAGGAGCCGATTACATACATTTTCAATAATGCCAAATTGTGGGTTGGTTTTCCTTTTTTCCCTCCCACACCCCTAAAAATCATCCAAATGTGGGTTGGGTTACCATTTTTTCCCTCCCACACATGCAAAAATCTGCCAAATGTGGGTTGGATATGTAATTTTTTTACATATTACTCGAGCCCTGCTCACCTTGGGCTGCATCTCGAATCCTGCGTAGGAGAAGGCCTTCTGGAAGGCGATTCCTCGCACCAGGCGAGACTCCTGCACGGAAAATATATAAATATATAAACTTTTGTAATCAATCGATATTCTATCGTACCAGGAAACCTTTCATCACTACCGTAACACAATCACTAATCGATAACTACCGTACCAGGAGGGATCCTCCGGGGACTCTCTTCATGCCGATCATGTTGAGGGGGAGACGCTCGTCGAGGATGTTCACTGCGTCGACGCACATGTTCGCGAAGTGCTCGCGCTCGGCGGAGACCTGTATTTATGGCATAGTTGTTTTAAATTGCATTACAGATGTACTTGACGAAATAGACACCAATATCTTTTTTTTTAATATGATTTTACTTGATGCACTGGAACCACGCTCAATGTCAGAAATTAAAAGAAGCCCGATCTGTTAAGAGAGCGCTGAAACATCGAGGATCGGGGTGAATAATAACCAAACAAATTGACCGGAGCTAGCTGGTAAAATGAACGACTGACCAAATGAAGTGCATTTTATAAGACTACACTATTTGTAATTTTAATCGCGATGGATAATATATTTTTTGGACGGATATGTACAAACGATCGGAACCGGCTATATTTCCACTATTTGTAAAAACAGTGGTGCATCAATCTACCTAGTGTTGTATCAGCGAGCAAAAACAGACTAAAACAATAAAAAAAATAAGTCACCAGCTTGGAGCTGAGCGTGGTCATGGCGCACTTGACGAGCATGTCCCTGAGCGCAGCCTCGCCCTCGATCTTCACGGCGAGAGAGTCGAGATAGCGAACGGCCTGAAATAACACAAATAAATGATTAATGAAATCGGGTCCAAAGCGAATACTCCTACCACACCGACTGACATGGATCGCGCAACGGTAAATAAGGATGCGAATTAAGCAAATTAATTTAAAGTAATTAACGATACCTCCTGAGACGCCTTCGAATAGGCGCGGATGAGCAGCTGCGGGTGGACGCCGTCCTCGATGAAGGGCTTCGAGCGCTTGAGCAGCTCGGCCGCGAGCACGACCACTGGAAATAACCCGTCACTTTTCTGATTCACACGATTGCAAAATAGATCAAACTGGGTTAATTTTTGATAGACGAAGGACTACTTGTACGCATAGAAAATATATAACAACTATAACAGCTTGAGCAGCGCCACCACTAGAATTAAGCCCGTCACTTTACTGTTTCACTCGATAATAAAACTGAGCAAACTGCCCTCAATATTGATAATGGGATAGTTCACATCAACCACATAAATTCAAATTCATCTTATTTATATCGGAATCGAATAGAAGTGGATTTAGAATAATTAGGTTAAGTAGTTGGTGGCGATCATTCCCATTTATACTCACCGGAGGTGGTTCCGTCTCCGACCTCGGCGTCCTGCGACTTGGCGATGTCGCACATCACAACGGCCGCCGGGAACACAATGTCCAGCAGCTTCTTTAAATTATTAAATTAATTAAATAAATAACTACTATAACGCATATTACATGTGTCTGTAAGAGTGCCAGTGTTTGGGAAGAATTTAGAGCGTTTTAGCCTCGTTTTGCTTGTTTAAAATATCAAATTTAATATAAATAAACGAACGAGGATGGTGGCGCCGTCGTTGGAGATGGTCGTCTTGCCCTTGGAGTCCACGATGAGCTTGTCCATGCCACGAGGACCGAGCGTCGTGCGCACACTGTCTGCGACGACCTGAACGACAATATTGCACAATTTTAAAGCTACTTTCAATAGGTATTTGTTGCTCCTTTTCAATGCAAAATCTTGCAAGAAGAGCGTGTTTCAAGTGGCTTCTTGTGCCGAAGGCCCAACGTTAGAGAATTACTAGAATTTCACTTTTACCGACCTTAATTTATTTAAATAGCTTATCAACAAGCCCAATTCTCATATTGGATGAGACTTTAAGGACTAGAACCAAGAATTACACTACTCTAGTCGAATTTAGCAAACCGAAGCTTCGGGAACAAACTGACGAAAACCGCAACGACCACCAAGAACGAGATAAATTTGGCTCAAAAAAGGCGCTTACCGAGCAGGCATTGATGTTGGAGATGATCTGCTGCTTGCCCTGCTTGTTCTCAGTGCCGTCCTTGAGCAGGATAATGGGAGGGGCCATCATCGACATATTGACTCGAGTTTTCGGGGTTTAAGATGATAGCAACCGCCTGAAAGGAAGCCAATTGTGGGTAGGTGAATGGTAGATTACAGCAATAATCAAAGACAACGAAAATTGGACGAGAAAGACCCAAAATAAAGCGCGAAATGGCAAAACACAGTTGTGAAAATCGAGGCGATTCCGGAAGATTCGAAAATATTTCGTTCCGAGAGTGACCAAAATTGCGGTTTCATGGTAAGTGGAGGGCTCATTTTGGAGCGTATTGTGTATTTCCGTACTTGAAAATTTAAATATATTGTATGTAAAAATGAATTTTCCGTATTTGAAAAAAAATGTAGATGTACAAAGGAATATTTATTGAACAGAATAGAAACTGAAAAATGCAAAAAATTGAGAATGCTCTTACATTTAGAAGATTAGAAGAATTCGAAAATGAAGCCGAAATAAAAAACTAATTATGTTACGACAGATTTTAGTGATAGGTGACTCATAAGAAAATGAATCAAAAACGATTGCCGACTGCAGGAATCGAACCTGCGACCTTCGCTTTACGAGAGCGACGCTCTGCCTCTAAGCCAAGCCGGCACGCACAACAAGGAGCCGATTCTTGCAGAAGATTCTTCTTTGCTATGAGTCATTCTCTTCTGGATTGTTTTGGTTATTCAAGAATCGAGATATTAGTTATTATGGTATCACTGCTCAATTACAATTTTCGTTCTTGTAGTGGTCGCTTTAGGCGAAACCATCGTAGAGGGGAGAAGAGAAGGGGGAGGAAACAGTAAAGGTCGGAGCGAACTTCGCAACCGACCGCCAGTGAATCTAGCGGCGCACTAGGACGCTGTAACTGTACGGTGAGTGCTGGGGACACTTACGGCATGTCCAGTCCCCTCCTACGTCCTTTCGAAAGATACCTGAATAAAGATGAACATCGATCGATGTCAAATTTTGCTCGGAAATAAATTCGATAGTTTTTCACTGTTACTTTATCTTTCATTTCTTTAACTTCACTATGATGCCAGAAGAGGTCGGCGTCAAAACAGGTGATTGTAACTGCACGGGGAGTGCAGAGTAAGACGGTGAGTGGTGACTGCACTCGGTGAAGTGATAACAAGGAGGAAGGAGCGACTCTGGAAATAGCCACCCTGTTCCGGGAAGAGGAGCATCGGGGTGCAATGGTGTAGGTGGAAGCAACGCGGTCGCGTCGCGGCCAGGAAAGTACGGTAGACTCTATGGCCGATTGCGCAATGCCGAAGGGCCGAGGCTATTATCGTATGGGTAGCGTAAATATGAGAGGGAGAGGTGAGCACAAGGCTAATGGAGGATGGGAAGGTCACATGGTGGGGATACGAAAATAAGGAATAGAGGCATTCTCAACGAATTGCAAACTGACTAATGCAGAATGGCCGTAGAGTTGCCGTTGGAATTTATAACGCGGTCTGCGTAAGAGCGGGGGAGGGGGTGGCACAGTAGCTGAAAATGGTCTCCGGGGGTTCAAACTTGGTGGGTAGACTCCCTAGGGGTGGGATACACTTCAACCAAAAATTTGACCTCCAAAGTTGATCTTTGATCTTTGATCTCGGAAAAATTCAACTTCAT
>LS487471.1:36035-50297 GCA_900490705.1 Pristionchus arcanus
ATTTTTTGAAAAAAATAAAAACATGAAAAATCGAGATTTTATCGATTTTTTCGAAAAGGAAAAGTGCTAGGCCTACGAAAACTTGGATTTTTACATAACTTTCGATGCTCTTTCGAATGGTATATCACATGATGGGGTAAAATGAAGTTGAATTTTTCCGAGATCAAAGATCAAAGATCAACTTTGGAGGTCAAATTTTTGGCTGAAGTGTATCCCACCCCTAGGGAGTCTACCCACCAAGTTTGAACCCCCGGAGACCATTTTCAGCTACTGTGCCACATCCCCTCCGGATCCCGACGCTCTTAAGCGGACCGCGTTTTATAGTGCAGCGTCCAAAGAAGAATTTTAGCGAATTTTTCTTCGTCATTTCAATCAGGCGGGGTTTATCAAGCTCCTGTAATTGACATCTAAGATATTGCATTTATCGTGTGTTAGGAAATCGATGGTTGACAATTCCACTTTTCGGTTGTGTTTCACAGATCCCTTTTAACACAAATGCAATGAGTGACTCGCTGCATCTCCGATTCGCTTTATAAAAAATAGTAACAACAAATAATAAATGTGCTGTCCATCGTGCAACGGATGCTGTAGCTGAACGGTTCCGTAGAAGCCGTAACACTCTTACTTTTATGTTCATACACTTTCTTCAAGAATAGCATTATGAGATGCAGGAACGTGGAGGATTCTTTCACGTTATTGTCAATCCCATTTCTTGGAGCTATTACTCCGCTTGTTGATCAATCAAGCAGCCAAATCATATTTTTGCTTGAATGTCGAGTGAGCCCGGCAACAGGTTCATAGATTCCGTGTGCCTCTTGTTCGCCTTCCATTTTGCAGTAATAGCGTTTAGCGCATAGCGTATGAGCGTTTATTACAATCTTCTTTGATGGTCCCTCGCTCAAACCTCTTTCCTCATCTCGATCCCTCCTTATCTTTCCTCCCTCCACCTGCTCTCGCTTTCTGACCCAGCAAGAGGAAGGCCGAGGACAATAATGTGAGGGTAGCGAATATAGGAGGGAGAGATACTAATTCTGCGCAAAAGATCTTCGAACGTGAAATAAATACAAAAATAAGAAGGGACTACACTTATACACAAATAAGTAAGATGAAACAATGAATAGGGTAATTATTGAAGAGTCGAGAGCCACATTTCGTATGGTTGTCGTAGGATAGGAGCATGCAGCCCTTGCGACTGTCACTTTTCTCTCGATTTTTCTCCGTGAATCAAGGCTTGGACGCTCTCTTTTGGCCTTTAAATCATTGCAACTGTGCTGAACTTCTTATGAATTTAAGTATGCGAATCCTAAACAACAATCCGTTTCTCCAGAGTGGAGCAGGCACATTAAATCATCCTTTGCTTCATCACCCACCACCAGCCACTCTAAGGGACTGTGGTCGGACAGCCATCTTTCTAATATGTTACAGCCTTTTTTCCGCTGGCCTTTCTTTCTCTCTCT
Source organism: Pristionchus arcanus (assembly GCA_900490705.1). Lineage (NCBI taxonomy): Eukaryota > Metazoa > Nematoda > Chromadorea > Rhabditida > Neodiplogasteridae > Pristionchus > Pristionchus arcanus. The sequence continues at coordinate 37,493 of LS487471.1, forward strand.
TCCTCTGACCTCTGGCTGAGAGAGAGAGCAAGGAGCATCGATTGGAGGGCAAGAGATCGAGGGGATAGGGTCGCTCATTTGGCGCCCAATGATGACAAATAGTGATTGACAGGTGATGGATTTGGATTTGAGTATGATTGTTCAATTGAAGTATTGCATTCTTATTGACATGAACGACTATAATTGAATGATAATCTCTCTAAAGTGTCTTCCATGTTATTGAGGCGTTGGAGTGGTAGTCTGCGAAGTTGTTCCTGAAATAACAATTTTGGCAAATCAAATATCCTGCAGCAACTGCTGCAAATTCAGAAGGTGCAGCAGCTGCCGCAAATGCTGCACATAGAGCAAAACGTCATCGACCATACCAGCGTCAGTAGTGGAGCTTTCACAGGCGGGAGCCTCAACAAATTGACCGCGCATCGTGTGAGCATTTCCCTATGATATCTAATTCGATCAGTTGAGTTTCATACGCACTATTACTTTGTTAAATTATTGAAACGAGCAATTGACAGTATTCTCCTGTGCGAAAAATCACTACCAATCATCCACTCGATAACGGAGAAATCAACCTCATTCTGAGCAGCATTATCTCCCTTCATAACTTCGCAGATTTTACCGCCTTTCAGGTCGATATTAATGCCTACGCAGAGTGGATCGTCCTGCAAGGAATGCGTACGAGTAGTGCGACAACAACAAAAGTGTCCTTGAAATTAAACCTCTTTAACGCGATTACAGATATTCAAAAAATTAATTCAACGCACTTCACATTGATCGCCGCACGTAACAATCGCAGACAGGGCTTGAGGAACGAGTGATGAAGGGTAGTTGACAGGATTATCCATTTCCAGAATGAAGTGCGCCTGAAAATAAAAATTAAAAATAAGAGCTACTCAGAAATAAAAAATATAGTTTACAACGCACATAACAACTAACCTCAATAACGGCGAAGAGAACAAGAAGAAGGATGAATTTCATCTTCAGCAGGCGGAAGCAAGACTATTCCCAGAGAAGGTGGAAGACTGACTGTAGCTACTACGTGTGGCAGTACCGATCGCCATGGCTGCAAGGTGCTTACTGATTTATGCCGGCAACCGTTAATGGGGCAGAGAAGAGATGTCTTGGAGAATCTTCCTCTCCAAGAAGTAAAACTACTTCAAAATTTCAATTCGAGAGAAGAAACTAATATTTTGTACAATTATGTCGATGGTAATGAATAGTATCTAGTTGCAGCATGGATTACGTCGCTGATTTATTTATTTATTTTTATTTTGTTGATTTTATTTTTTTGTAGAAGCGCTTGAGGCACACGATCATTCTTTCATTCTACGCCGTGTGATACGCGTTTGGTAAAACAAATCCGACAGTGAATGGCGGAGTAAAATTCGATAGAATATTTTCGCTCAAGATAGAAGTTTTGATTGACGAAGTCGAATCAAGAATAATGGGGCTGGCGCAGGCGCTGCATTCAAAAATACCTACGACAACCTTCCTCTGTACATTTTCACAATCGATGATCAATAGACTTCCCTGTCACTTTTCCCTTCTTCATCCCATTATCCACCATCAATTAGGAAGCTCTCATCTCCCTTTATTTACGCTACCCTCGCATTATTGTCCCTCGGCCTCTCTCGGTTTGGTCAGATCGAGAACAGATGGAGAGCAGGGGACAGTCAATAGAAGAGCACTCTCCCCATTCCCTACGCTCTCTCGCCGAGTCACCTGGTGATAGAGCATGGGCAATTGAGAGAGGAGGCCCTCTTCATCTCGAGTGAACGAATAGTGATGAAATGGAATGAGTGACAACCTGACATTGACAAGGAATATATTATTCTTCGTAGAATATGGCATCAAGGAGATTCAATAAATTGTGAAGTGGGAAGAAGTTACCGTGACGTTCATAAAACGAAATGAAATGTCACGATTTGTTTCACTCTTTGCGTAACTACGAGATGTAGCAGCTGCAAGCTAAATTCGCTGTGTAGTAGTGATGACAATTCAATACCCAATACTGGGAGACAATATCAATTAATTTGGAAATTGGTATTGGGTTGATCAATTAATTGACTTTTATTCATCATTTTCCGAGGGAGTGAGCGGCCGCAAAGTCAATTAATTGGGTATTGAAATAGGACTGACATCCCTACTGTGCAGAGTTTGCGAGATGGCTCCGATAATCTTTTTTGTTATCTAGAAGGAAACGGCGGCTTATTGATACTTCGATTCACCATTGTATTATACACCGACGGTGAAACATAACTGAAATGCGAAATTGACCTCAATTTCTCACTTCACAACAATCGTTGAGCAATAAATATGACATTTTCCACAAGGGAAACCATTCTCCCATTGAATAACGAAGAAAAATCTGTGAAAATGTTTACATTTCAAGCGCTGCACGTGAATAACCGCCGGCAAGTCTACGGCATTTCTACATTAGGCAGTTTTCAATCTCTGTTACCGTATCTTTATTTGTTCCCTGCATCCTTCTCTCCATTCATAATCTCTCTTCCTCCTCCATTTGACCTTCCCACCCCCGTCCCTCCTTAGCCGCTCTCCCTCCCCTATTATCGCAACTCCATACGATAATCTTTATCGCAGCCTCATCGGCCCTAAAATCCTTCGTGACCGCGACGCGACCGCGTTGCAATCGCCCTCACAGACCCCCAGAACGGCGATGCTCCGCTCACAGATCCCCCGAATTGTGAGTGGTCCCTGTCTCTCTCATTACACAATGCTCTCTCGTCACTCAGATTGACGAGAGATAAGGCCAGATGAAGAGACCGGCACCCCTCGTGTGCAGACCCCCCCCAGTAGCGACCAAGCCACGCCCCCTCTCAGGCTCCCACCTATATAAGGGGTTCCTTCTTCCCACAACCACGTGACTATTCCCACAGAGTCTCTCCTCCCTCTTCCTCCCTCCTCATCTCAGTCTGTCTAGACCACCCACCTCGCTCGCCATGTGACCAATACCGTACCCACTGGGCCCTTCCATCTCTGATGATGCCCAGCGCTCACTTCGAAAGCTGTCATAGAGGACCATCGGTTAGTATTTTGATCTTTGATCTTTTATTTTTATTTTTTTTATCGTATTCGTGTTATCCATTCTACGTCTTTTTTCACTGCATCCATCTATTTCTATTTCATTTACTTGCATTCAATTATCGCTTATCCAGGCGCCTCACCATGTGTCATCTCGCTCGTTGTCATCGCGCGCTCCGACGTATCGGAATCGTCGCCGCATCGCCGCACGCACTACATCACCATCATAGAGTGCAGCAGCATCGCTCGCTGTCATGAGGGTTAGTTGTTCAGCTTATTCACTTTGATCTTTGATCTATTTTTATCTTTTGCTTTGCTTATTTATCTTCAACTGCTGCTTTATTCCGCTATTAGTCTATTCCGTTTAGGTAGCACCTCCTCTCCACTCGCTCGTTGTCTACACTACGACCTTTCGAATAAGGCGTCGCCGTACACCACTCTTCCGCACCACCGTGTCATCCAGAATCCCCTCGTCGATGACGTCACCACGTCGTCACTTCTTCTCCAAACCCACTCGCGACCTACTTGGACCACACACAGTGGTGGTGTCATACAGTCAGTGACTGAACCGGACTTTGTGTCCACCAATGTCGAAGCATCCGCTCCCCTGTCATACCGCATTCGATTTTCGTCTGCGCTTTTTCTTTAGACCTTTCTCGCATTTCTTCTTCTCCTTCCTCTCTCGCAAAGAGTGTCTCTCAGCTTCCGCAATGTCCATACAGGAACACGCGATTGCATTTCTCATTTTTAGATCTAATTATAGTATTTTAATCTATCCATAGTATTCAACCAAACTCATTGTGTTTGATGCATTCGACGTTGAGTCGTCTGAATTTATTGTTTAATTATTTTGTCTTATCTCTAAAAATACTGTCTCTTAGACATCCAACTTCTTTTTGTATTCTTTCTTATTTATTATCTATGTTTTCATATTTGTATTGCTCGTCCCTTTCGCAAGGAGTGTCGCATCGCATTCGTTCTAACCTCTCCGGTCTGTACATTTCACTTTGCACATTTCCTGTATTTAGTTTGAAATAGTATTATAAAACAATTCTCATAGTAAGCAAACAAACGCACTGTCTCTTAGGCAAGTTTTTTTAAAAAATTTGTATTGGTCTTCCTCTTCCGCAAGGAGTGTCTTTCACCAATCGTTCTCATGTTTGCATAGATTCGTAATGATCATAGTATTTCCTTTCGTTTTCCTACCTCACCCAATACTATCATTATTCAAAATTGATTATTTTTAATCGTCTGGCCGATTTATTTGCCTATTTCCCACAAATCTCGCTGTCCGAGTCCAGATAATCTAGAGTAATTATGTACCATTATTGTCTGTCCATTGCCAAATAATTCAATCCCATATTTCAAAACCCGGAATCAACTCAAATTCTCCTTTGATCTCTTTTTTTCTACTCCAATCGATAAAGTTCTCTCCCGCAATTCAACTTCAATATATGCCATTTATTCAACACATTACATTATCGCTTTATGGAGCTGATCAAAATGCAGATATTTTGCGTTCCGTATCTTGAGCACGATGTTATTGAAAGATAATTATATGTATTTTATTGAGATTATCGATCAATCTCCCATTAAATATCGTATTCCTCATTATGAAGTAAATGTGAAACATATCACGATACACACCCTACCGGTTCGGCCAAAAACGAATTTGCATTCGCTCAACGTTCCATTGTGTTCTATGACCTCCCTGTGCAGTGTCTCTTAGTTTCGCCTACTCTCTCGTCTCTCTGACCGGCGAGAGAGCATGGTGAAATTGGAGAGGCCTGCCTACTTGTGTTTCCTCCTTTGATCTCTGTGACAGCTCCTCTTTCAATGGCCCCCTTTGCCCCTCGCTCTCTCCATTTCCCTCGCTCTCTCGCTCGTCGGACGAAGAGAGAGTGCATCGGCTTCCCTTTACAGTCTCCTAATATTTGTCTTTGATCTCATCCACCTTTATTACAAAGCATTTTGACAGATTTCGGTCTATTTATTTGATGTTATTTATTTTTTAACAAGAAATGTACTCACGAGCGAATTGAGAGTAAATAGGAGCAAAACTAAGAACTGTGAAACATAATCGGAGTTTATATTTTGGTACAATATTTATTGTTCAATTGAGAGCCACCGGCCGTATTGCTCGAAATTTTTACTCCGGACAATCTTGATGGACTGGATTATCGTTGCGTTCATATTCATGCGTTCATATGAACTTATGAACTATGTATGCGTTCATATGAACTTCATAACTCCGATAAACCGATGATCAAAAAAATTTAAATCTCCAATTTTCAAATACATATTTTTATCGAGCGGTCATTCATTAAATATAGGTTCAAGATGCATCAATATAGCACCTATGAAACACAATACGTAATCTCTCAATCTTCGCTCTTTTGTAACATACCATCAATTGTTCCATTCACCCATACTTTCATTTCCTTCCGCACTCTTTATCATCCTCACTCATTATTAGAGAACTCCTCACTTTCACTTCCTTCCTCCTTCTCAGACCATCTTGATATCCGATTGATTGTCCATTATGATCGCATTCCTTATTCTGATAAGATCGGTGATAAGATCGAGAGGGAAAGTGATCAGTACTTTAATTCACGAATCATTCAGAAAATTGTGGTATACCGGATGTAGCGGACCATTCGATAAAACTCTCGATAAAAATCAAAGGAAATCGCCACACGGTGACAAACCACTAATTGAACAATTAGTGAATACATGCACTTGGATGTATTCTGTAGACATCTTGGATAATGAAATGCATCTCTTCATTCCTCACTCTGATAAGATCCTCGAAGTGATAACGTAATGGAATGCGTGTGACGGGGAGGAAATGGAGAGAAATGAGAGGATATTCGATGGGAACGTTGGGACTAATAATTTATACAACAAATAGAAGTCAGAAAAATTAAAAGCTGTTCTTCGGTTAGCCTCAAAACTTTTCAGCAGTCTGCATTTCCACGTTGTAGTGCTCTTCAGGTTTCCTGGAAAATTTAATTCATTTACAAACGCTGATTCGCTGATTCGGCCAACTTTTGGCGAAATATCGCAACGATTGCGCGTCTGTATTCCGGCATGAGCGTCAGAACGACCAGTGCATCCAAGGGAGCGTAGAAGGTCGAACCGATTACTGATATATCGCTGAAATTTTCGCATTTATATTTATTTAAGCACCTTTTTACCTAAGAAAATTGAGATTCATCCGGAAGAGAGGCGCAATAAGTGCGACAATCACGGGAAGGTGCAATAATGAGATCGGAATGACTGTCTGAAAATAAAGAACATTAAAAATACCGGAAACTTGTAAAACCTGAAGAATAAGAATGAAAAGCATTGATCGATGAAACTTTCGCGCTTTGGCGGAAATGGTTTTTGCTTTGGACAGATAATTTATGATGCGAATACTGCAGAAAAACATAAATGCCGATCCGGAAGAAAGTATTCCAAAGAAAACTCCGAGTCCCGCCAATGATCGAGCATTGTAATGACCATCCCTCTGCAAAATGTTTCAATTTATTGATGGTGACGGTCGATATCGCGCCACTACCTAGATACTCCGTCAGTTGTTGACCGTTAATTAACATAATGTGGAATATTTGGCAAAATACGTACGTAATATTCGCCAACGATCATCGGTATTGTCATAGCGTCGACATCAAATGTGAAGTTCAAATCCAAAACTAGTTCCTTGCGTTGCTCAGTTGTAGCATCGAATAGGAAATGGCACGCAGCGTAGATACCTGAAAGTAGAAAATGTTATGAACACCGGCGTTACCGGCGGGCCCCACCTATCGTTGTCGTATGACTGTAAAATCATTTGACGTGTACCTTTTCACCCATGAACATACCAGGTTGCGCATACTGGTGCAGTCATTGACAGTAGGGTTAGGGAGAATCTCGATTTGGAGAATAGATTGAGATAGGAAGGGCTGAGAAGAAGCTATCGATTGCCATGATTCACTCTTTGGATCTACCTGTGCAACTCCCAGTATCGGTAGAGAAAATGCACTGCGATTACTACTAGAACAAAGGCAAATGAAGTGGAGTAAAGGCAGACAAGATGCTGCAATGCAAGATTCGTTTCTTCATTTAAAGCGATCCCTACCAAACTGCTGAACCAATTATTGAACAGAAAGAAGCAGAACTTGTAGTCAGTAATGAATGCACCTTGCAATTGTGATTATTATTTGAAGTTTCATATTGATGCTTGCCTCCTCAGAAATCCAGCAAAATATTGTGAAGTAGATATTGAAGGATACGAAAATGATCTGAATTATTATCTGTCTACGTATAAACATAATTCTTTCGCACTTGGAGGTATCGATAAGCACCGATTCTTCGGGATACACCGATCGCCAGAAATAGGAGAAGAAGAAGACTGAAGAATATTCCTAGTCCTGAAAATCACGGAAAGCAAGTTACTCAGTAAATATGTTTACCACTATTGACTGCTTGGATTACAGTAAACGCCGTCATGACAGGCGCCAAATAGAAATATGATTCGACGAGCTCTAAATGGATAGGATTGAAGACATGCGGTGTGTAATAATGCACCGAGCCATCTCGTCATCATTATCCCTAGATTTTCTGCTCATCTCGTGACATTATCGTACTATCTCCAGATCCGTAGAGGTCTTGCTCAAATTGAAAAAAATCTTTTGATTTCGGAAGCGTTAAACGCAATCCGCTACGCAAGTGACACAAACTATTGGAGCCAGATGTGCCTGGCGTGAACCGCAATAACAACTTTATTATTGAAATTCATGAGTGAACTCGGAAATACCAGCAGTATCTTCCGATTATATTTTTTCGAAATTTCACTTTTATATTTTTTTCTAGGCGATCAGTATCGATAACTTTATAAAAAATGTAATGGAGGAAATTCTTATGAGTAACCCCCGAAAGGAGGGAGCCAATAACCGTTAGTCATCTAGAAATGACAACAATAACGTCGCCTTAAAACTGCCGGAATCGAGAAATTTCCATCGCCGATATGGGAAAGATACTGATGCTATTAGCGTTTCTGGTTCTGTACCAGCTAGTTCATTCTGTCCCTGTCGACACTGATGATGATCTACTGCCGTATCTCCGAGGAATGGGATGGAGAAACGTTGAGAAGGAGTTACAGTGAGTTTACCATCGCTTATCAACATTTAGTTGAGAGTAGGGTTATGGGTTGTCGAGCGCTATCTCTATAGATAAGACTCAAGGGATTTTAATAACACTGTGGCCGAATTGCAACATTAGGTGAGAGTATGCTAATCCGAAATATTCCAGAAAAGATATGCGTCTGGATCCCTCGATTCGTCCAACCTTCTATGAAATTGACCTGAATGTCTCAGTGAGAGGATACGGAGGGGCCGAGAAATCTTCCTTCGATGGTAATCTCTCGTTGTTTATGAGATAAATAACTCACACCAGGACACGCCACTATCTATCTGAAAAGTTCTACGCCAAGGGATGAAATTGAATTGCATGCCGTCGGATTGGATATCAATAAGGTACGAGTATTCAAAGTTTCTGTAATCTGCTGTGTAATTACAGGCTGAACTATTACTCCCTACATCCACTCAAGAAGTAACAAAAATTGAATACAATCGCGAAAGGGAAACTGTCGTATTTACACTGCCTCAAACCCTACTGCCTACAGATCCAGCAAAGCTGAAGGTTGGCTGATTTTGCATCAAATTACCAAACGAAATCTCTCGAATTATCTCTAAAAAAATGTCGTATCATCAATATCTTCGCAGGTTTACTACAACGGAACTGCAGCGAATCGTGGAGGATTTGTCGGATTGTTTGAGTATTGGTGAGCAGCAAAATATATAACATATGAGCATGCATTTCACAAAAATATCTCCAAAAATTTGAGGACGAAGCCAGAGAAAAAGACTGAACGCGGACTTCCTACAGTATCTCTCGTTACTAAAAATGAGCCAACGGGCGCGCGAAGATGGCTTCCGTGCTTTGATGAACCGGATAAGAAGGTTGGAAATTTTATTTATTTATTTAATTACATATTTATATGAATAAAATATGTTAGGCTATCTTCAAACTTCCTTTGCGTCATCCTTCGGAGCTCACAGCCTACTCGAATACGGCTGGAAAAACGGCAAATCTTGAGAAAAGTATTTTTTCTTTGAATTTGATGACGAATTACTCTCAAATCAGGCGAAGTGAAACCTCATTCCAAAACACTGATGAACTTCCGACGTACGTTGTCGCCTTCGCTCTTACTGAACAACCTTCGGAGGAAATTGAGGAAGACGAGCATACGGTTTTTCACTTATTCTTATTTGTCCTGCCACAATCATTTCACAATTGTTTCGCTGACAGGAGAGAGATTAGGGAAAATGAAGAAATTCCAGCTATGATAAAAACTATGATGAGTATTTCAGGTCAAAGCCATTGGCAGAAACCGAATGCAGTTGGTCTATGAACTCGAATCTTCTATAAACTATGTCACAAAACTTCCAGTTTTCCAAAATGTGACTTATTTTCCGCAAAAGACAGGTGAAAATGTGTTTGTTTTGAATCTTTAATAGAAGATAACGTTTGCAGATTGGTTGATTGTGGAAGATGGGTCAAGTGGGGCGATGGAAAATCCAGGTAAAAAAATTGAGGTGTATTTCCACAGTTTTTGTAGGTCTAATCACTTCTCGGCCGGATTCGCATTCCCAGGGGATTCAGATTCACGAATTAGCACACATGGTTAAATTGTTCAAAATAGCTTTTCCAAATTCAATTTCGTTGCAGTATTTTGGAAATCTTGTGACTCTTCGTTCTTGGGAGCAAATCTGGATCAATGAGGGATTCGCGACTTATTTCCATTCTGGCGGCAAGACCGAGGTTCGGTATAGCTAAATTTTTTTTCGTTCCTCTGTCAGTAATTGTCCACCTAATCATGATTGATAATATGATATTATCGCAGCTTGAACCGGCGGAAATCCTCAAACTAGCCTCCAATCACGATGTTGCTATTCATGATGAATTCATATACACAAGAACGCAGCATATTTTCAATAATTTCTACGAAAATTCACTTGTTCACTACGAGAAAGTATGCAATTAAACGTTTGCTGCGTGTATAACCGAGATTACAGGCTGGCCAACTTATCCGGCTCATCAAACAATTCATCGGAGCTGAGGCCTTTGATCGAGCTCTCAATGTAACGTTTATTTTATTTCTGATCTAAATTTTTTTTAGCATTATCTTATCGACAATTCATTCAAAAATGGTGATAGTGAAATGATGATCAATTACCTTTCTGCTGAAAATCCCGAAGCTCGCCAAATATTGAACGATTGGGTTTATCAAGTAACCTGGAAAGCATAATGCATCCAGAAATGTATCCCTTTAGCCCGGAGTTGCTCTTTTAACTGTCGTTGAAGAAAACGAGCGAGTTATCATTAAACAAAGGCGGATTATCAGATCGGATTTCATAGAGGAGCTTCGAGACACAAAGTTAGTAAAAAAATTAAAACCTTTTTTTGAAAAAAATTCCCTGTCCAGAACCCGTTGGACTATTCCTCTTTATTACACGATAAACGGAGCTGAACACATGGAGATTATGCATCGAGACGGTAAATTAGACTATAATTTGATTTCAATAATTAAAATCATGTTTCACAGATGAACAATTCGTTGTGAATATTCCTGTCAACGCCACTTTCTCCATTGATGAGTCGTTTCCGACGCTGTATCTTGTATACTACAAGAATAGATCTGCAGGACTACCATACTCGGTAAATCGAGCGCCTTTTATACGTCTATTTTCCAAAAAAATATAACTATACTTTTTCAGCCGCCCGACATCGATTTTGCTTATTTGAACAAGCTCAAGAAAGAGCAAGATACTTTTGTGTGCGATGATCAAATGTCCGAGCAGCATTTGTTAGAGGCGTACTTAACCGAGGTTTTTTCTCTGTTTCATAACTAATTTGATATGCAAATTCAGAGAAAAGTATCGTACTTTATGTGCACGCTGACGAAAAGCGAAAAGGCGGCTAAGTGAGGCAAATCATTCAAATTTTTGATGACTATTCCTCTATCATTCCTCGGCAGATTCATCGACCGGCTTATTCTCTTCAATACTGTTGCGGTGTGCAATGATGACGTTACCGAGATTCTTTTACGCCTTAACATTCTTCATCCGGGAATCCTGCTCGATTTTCTCGCCAATGAACACGAAAATATTAAGTACGCTTCTTTGCCCTTGACTGCGACAAATTTTGGGAGAAAAAATTGCCCGAAATGCAAACCCGTTTAGTTTTATCGACAAAAACGTCTGGGTAGCAATAAACGTTGCATCGCAGACTGAGACTGGAGGACTTGAGAAGGTATCTTATTTCTAGTTTTAACCAAGTACAGTATTACTTTTCAGATCCGCGAAATAGTAAGAAATAACCCGTCGTTCGGTGCGAACTTTTATCATCTCCTCACAAGGCTCTTCGAGGACGTCTACGTCAAGACTGAATGGAAGAAGAGATCTCAGCGCTTCTTCAAGGAGGAAGAATCCGAGACATACATTATTTGATTGTCGTCTCATTTTGATTATGAAGATTTCATGAAATATGAAGAATCTGTTTCAATATTTGAGTAGTCTTCAGCAAATATTGATTTTTTTCATACACGAGAAATGTTCTTCTTGCATTCTAAATTTCCAAATATTCAGAAAAAATATGTTTATGAGTAATCATCTAAACGGGAGGCAGTTTTTTCATTAGTCATGATGAAATGACGGCTTCCGCATTAGGAAATATTAATTTCTAAATGCCAGCATTCCGAAGAAAAGCATCCGAAAACGCGAAAAAGTTATCATTGCCAAAATGGAAAAGTTGGCGTGGTTGGTGTTTCTGATATTGTACCTTCAAGTGAACTCGCTTCCTGTCGATTCTGAAGATGATATTCTACCGTATCTGCGAGGTATGGGATGGAGAAATCATAGCTGTCCAGCACTGGCGGCTGACCCCATGTATAGGGATACATGGTTGCGCAACGTTGTCGTAGGGGTCATGGGTAAAATTTTTTTAGTGATCGATCGATTATTGGTACCATACCCAATCACACCTACAGTAACCACAATTACCGTATATGGCTACCGTATCCCAGTAGCATCGCGAACTGGCTTTTTATAAATACCCTGTCCGACAACGTTGCGCAACCACGTATAGGGGGTCATGGTCCAAAATGGGGTGGTAGGTCATGGTGGAGCATGCCCCTGAAACATATCCCAAAGTGTTCTACAGTATGCCTTTATCGATTTTTGGCTACCGTAATCCTACCGTAACCCGGTTCGGTGTGTCAACCATTTTAGCCTTGGGGCACACTTTTGCTAAAGTGTCTAGAATCGATCGGGAAAATATTCTACCGTAATCTACAGTATGCTACCGTACCCCTGACTACGGTATCGCGGTTGGGCATCGTGAACTGACTTTTTTGCTGTTTTTCGTTCTAAAAATTCGTTCTTTGTTCCTACATGTCTAGATCATCGACGAAATTTTTTTTTGGGTACCGCACTGTAACCTACCGTAATCCTACGGTACCCCGGTTCGGCGTGTCAACTATTTTAGCCTTGGGGCACACTTTTGCCAAAATGTCTCAAATCGATCTGAAAATTTTTCTACCGTAATCTATCGTATCCCTGACTACGGTAATCGCAGTTGGGTATCGGGAAATGACTTTCTTCAAAGTGTGTTTAAAAAATCGGTTCTTTGCATATTTATGGGTAACTCCTCGAGCAATTTTTTT